>JAADVC010000482.1:0-20180 GCA_023334575.1 Pythium volutum
ATACACAGAGTACGTGGCGCAATGTGCGACTTGGAACACGGCCGTAACTGACTTATATCGCTCTCTTACAGGTTTGTGAACAAGGAGTTAATTCTGTTCTCGATGGCGGATAACATGCGCTCGATCCCGAGTGTTGTGGATGGATTCAAGCCTTCTCAGCGCAAAGTCCTGTTCAGTTGTTTCAAGCGCAACCTGAAGGTTCATGGCGATGACGAATTGATCCACGCATACCGATAGCTCACATTTGCTTGTTGGTCAGGTGGAGATCAAGGTGGTCCAACTTGCTGGTTACGTGTCGGAGCATTCTGCTTACCACCATGGCGAGGCCAGCTTACAGGGCACGATCGTGAATATGGCCCAAGACTTCGTGGGAAGCAACAACGTTCACCTTCTCTCGCCGAATGGCCAGTTTGGTACCCGAATTCTTGGTGGCAAGGATGCAGCGTCAGCTCGTTACATCTTCACCAATCTCGAAGCATTGGCTCGTCGGCTGTTCGATACCCTTGACAACGACAATCTCAAGTACCTGGACGAAGATGGCCAATCAATTGAACCGGAGTGGTATGTTCCCATCATTCCGATGGTGCTCGTGAACGGCAGCGAAGGTATCGGTACCGGCTGGTCCAGCTCGATCCCCAACTACAATCCGCTGGAGATCATCCGAAACATCCGACACAAGCTCGCGGGTGAGGAACTCGAGCCGCTTTCTCCTTGGTACAGAGGATTTACGGGAACGATTCGCGAAAAAATCACGGGAAAGACTTCGGATACGTTCGTCGTTCAAGGTATCTACGAGATCCCGGATGAGAGCACGCTTGTCGTCACCGAGCTGCCGGTGAAAACGTGGACTCACACGTACAAGCAATTCTTGGAATCGCTTTTGGAAGCCGGGACGATCAAGGATTTCCGAGAGAATCACACCGACGCGACCGTTCTGTTCACGATCACGTTGGCACCAGAGACCCTCCGCGACATCATCAAAGCCCCTGGTGGTGTGATGAAGAAGTTTAAGCTTGAGAGCTCGATTTCCACCTCCAATATGCATCTATTTGACGCCGGCGGCCATATCAAGAAGTACGAGACACCGCTGGAGATTCTCAACGAGTTTTTCGACATTCGTCTCGAGTATTACGAGAAGCGTAAAATCTCGATGCTCGCAAAATTGGCCGAGCAGATCAAGATCCTGTCCAACAAAACACGATTCATCTTGGCTGTCGTGAACGGAAAGCTGGCCATCAACAACAGAAAGAAGAACGATCTGATCCAGCAGCTTGTGATGGACGGCTATGATCAGATGACAAATGCCACCAACAAGAAGAAGAAGGCAGAAGCTGACGATGAATCCGGTGGAGACGATGAGGAAAATGACGAAGACTCCTCCTCAGCAGCAACGGCGAGAGGCTACGACTATCTTTTGTCCATGAAGCTGCTTAGCTTGACGAAAGAGCGAGTCGAGAAGCTTCAGGCGGAGCTCAATGGCCGAGAGGACGAGTATCGCTCTCTCGATTCCACCCCGGTGAAGGATCTGTGGGTGTCGGATCTTGACAAACTGGAACAGCTGATCAACGACACTGAGGAGCAGCGTAAGATCATTGCGACTTCAGTCCCAGCGAAGAAGAAGGGTGGTGGCCGTCGCAAGGCACCAGCGAAGCGTGCGAAGAAGCGAAAGAGCAGCAGCGATGACGATAGCGACGATGATTACGAATTCGAGTCGAAACCGAAGGTCAAGCAACGCACAGAAAACAAGGCGGTCGTTAAAGTTAAGGGTTCTGCCGTACCGTCGAAGCCTGCGGTCAAGAAGGAGGCTGCAAAGTCAAACGGCGGCACTGCGAAGCCCATTTCGGCTTTCTTCGCGAAGAAGGAGGACCCACCAGCACCCAAGAAGGAGAAAAAGGAAGACCTCGAAGTTATGTCACTTGCTGAGCGGCTTGCACGACGGGTCGAGGTGACCCCAAAGAAAGACAAGCCTGCGAAAACTGCCCGTCCGACAAAGCCCATCAGTATGGTGAACCTGACTAGCTCGGACGATGAGGATATGAAGGGGCAGGATGACAAATCTGCAGCATCTGATGACGACGTCTTCGCGATGAACTTCGCGAAAAAGCCTGCAGCTAAGAAGGCTGCTCCGGTGAAGAAGGCCGCAACCAAGTCAACCAGGGAGTTGGCAACGGAATCGAAGAGTAAGAACGAGCGCGTGATTTGACTGTTGGCGGTTGGCGAAACTAACATTGTCTATGTACGTGCAGCGGCGCTCAAGCGCAAGGAGAAGGCGGCGCAAAAGGCTGAGGCACCGGCGCTCAAGAAACAAAAACAGGCAACCAATGACTCGGAGGAAGAGGCAGAAGACGGCCCGCGTCGTCGCGGTGGCCGTGTTCGTGCACGCATCACGTACACTGAACTGTCGAGTGACGATGACGACGACGACGATAAAGAAGAAGAGATTCAGGAGGATGACGAAGACGTTGTCGTGGTCGAGAAACCGAAGAAAGCAAAGCCTGCGCCAAAGCCCAAGGCAAAGAAGCGCATCGAGTCAGATGAAGATGACGAGGTGAGCGATTTTTCCGAGATCGATGACGACGATGCAAGTGAGTGAGCGTCGGTAACAACGTCCGACAAAGTAGATGCAGCGACATTGCAGCCGACAACACCACGAACGACGTAGTAATGCACAAGGGGATTTTTTTTGCGTTTACATCCTCCAGATTTGTCTTCTGAGATTACATCTACCCAACCCGGCCTACAGGTTCACGGTTGTTTGCGCCCGTTCAGCACAAGCGGCTTCAGTCGTGACGGGCCGACTTCTCGAATCAGCGCCCGCGCCAGCGCCACGAGCGGGTCCAACAGAAGCGCTCCTTCGAATGCTGTTGCGCCGCCGAATGCAAACGGGATTTCGGTACAGCCCATGATGAGCACCTCAGCCCCAGCGGCAATGAGTTCTCGGGCAAAGCCTTGGAAATTCTCAATGCACCTCGGTTGTATGATGGGCGCGTTGCTCTTGATGCCCCATTCGGGGTTGCTAATGGTGTCTTGCAGCTCGCGCTGTGTGTCGGCACTGACCTCTACGACGCTGTAGCCGAGCGGTTCAAGCAGATCTCGAAAGAGCCGCTCGTCGCGTGTGCCATCCGTGGACATGACGCCTACGGTGCGACACGAAGGCGCAATCTCGGCGAGAAACCGTACCGTTTCCTGCAGCAAATGCAGGCACTTGACGGTCTCTACCTCACGACACTTGCCGGTCTCGTCTAGCGCCGCGAGCGAGCGAAACTCGTTCCAGATCGGATCGACGTGGAACGTGATGCACGGAATACCGGCAACAAGCGGAACGTTCGCCGCAAGCGCCGTGGTCTTCATCATCTCAAACGTGCGCGCCATGCCGCACGCCGGGTTCTCGAGAAGTGTCGCGCTGGTGGAAGACGCGTTCTTGTGCTGCGCGAGAAACTCCATGCGCGGCGTAATGTCGACCGAGCGCGAGACGTGGCAGACATTCAAGTGGCCTTGATCGACGCCTTGGCTGTCCGTGTGCGTGAGAATGGTCTGGTGGAGTAGTATGCCCGCCGCGGGGCCCACGCCGCCGCAGATGCCAATCATTTTCAGTGGAGATAATCAACGGGCGCGTGCGTCACGACGTTAAAGCGGAAATGACTGATGCGCAATGCCCGACAAAATGTCTGCGGTTTTTCCTTGCCGACGTCATCGAAACCCATCATCGGATCGGACCTGAGACCATCACTCTATCTGAACTCAACGTATTCGATTGGGTGATATTCACGATGAGATCAGGTCGAAAATTCAAGGAGGCTTGTGATTGGGTTAAAGATATTGCGACTAAGGCCTAAGAGCCAATCAAAAGCAAGAACCCTTGTGTGCTGTCTTTTTTTCGTGATGGGTCTCCTCAACACGGGAACAGGAATGGGTGCGGGGACAGGGCGCAATGCGCATTCGTGTATCCGGCGGGGTTTTAGCAGGATGTCCATACAATCACGGAGGTGATCTCCGTGATCTCGGGGAGATCCCCTGTGGCCTGCATCTACGGTGCAGTACGACTTGCCCAACCGTGCAAGAACGACGTCTTAGAATGCACGAAATTCAACTCGGCCGTGCCGTCGAAACCTCAAGTACTAGCTGCCCTGTTCCCGAGTCTTCCAGCGCCGGGCGCAGGAAACTGACCACCGCGTCGTCGTACTGCAGGTGACTTGTCGGGAATTTCTCCTCACCGACCGCTTCCTGCAACGAAGAGCACCACGCACGATCATGGACAAGAACAACTTCGAAGCGGAACATTGTCTACCACATCATATTCAGCGAGCTCATAAACTCGACACTTGATTTTCCGGTGAATCGACACGAATAGCTGCCACCAAACTGCTGTAGCACGTCCTCGACAAACGCTAGCTGCGCTCGTTCCGTCGACGTTCGGATGTGGGACCGGCGTCTTTCGATAATCACGAGCGGCGTCTCATTGAACGAGTCGACGAGATCCACAGTCGCGCCGGCCTCGAGCAATAGCTTTGCTGTGAGTGTATACCCTTGGCCGTGGCCCAGTTGCGACAGCACGTGGTGGAGCAAAAAGGTCGTTCCGCTGCAGACCGACATGTTGACGTCCACACCATGGGCGAGCAGCAGCGCGACGGCGTCACTGAGACCGCACATGCACGCGTCTTTGAATGCATTCTGGATGACACTGGCTGTCGCCGCCGGGTGCAGCAGCAAAAGTTCCAGCAGCTCGAGATGTTGCTTGTCGGTCGCGTCATCAAAGCACCTCGCAATCGACGCTTCATTCAACGGCACGGGACCTGCCTCGAGTATTAGCCCTACAGCCTCGACATGACCATTGTGGACTGCCGATTCAAACGCTGGGAGCGCGTCCACAGATTGCGTCCCGCCGCAACAGAGGATCGCCTGCATGCACGCCAACGACCCCGCCTGTGCAGCGCGCGTAAAGAGCCGTTGGGCAGCGACGTGGTTGTGCTGCGGTTCGCGTCCTGCAATATCGAGCATTGGAAAGAATTGCTCGGCATCGACTTCCACGATTGCGATCCGCACCAACGACTCGGTGGGCATTGCGCCTCGCGCGAGCAGGTCCTTGACCATGTCGTCGTGCCGCCGATGCACCGCGAGCGCCAGTGGAAGCGTACCAAACGCCGCCATCCGTGCGCGGTCCTGCAAGTCGTGACGCGTCGCCCACAGGTTGTTGGCAAAGCGGTGGTCTTGCGTGTAGCACGCGATCGCGAGCAATAGGAAACTGGTCGGATCGTAAAGCGAGTCGTCCGCTCTGTGGGTCGTGAGCTGCCACGTGTCGACGGGCCAGGTCACGGGCAGTCGCAACCAGCGACACTGCGACGCGTCGAGGCGTGCACCATGCGCGAGTAAGGTATCGACAATCTCGGTCGCGCTGTGGTAGGCTGCGAGCGACAGTGCACTCTGCGCGCCGTCCACGGCCGGCGTGTAGGCGTTCGCACCGGCCCTCAGTAGCCACTGCACGAGCGGCGCGTTGCGTTCTTCGACTGCACGCCGTACTAGTGATGAGGATCCTGATGGTGCCCCATGCTTTCTTTTGCGGGTCATGCTGCTCGTTGTATTGGCGTCGTTGGCGCTGGAGGAGGATGCGATACACACGCCGGCGGCGTGGGCACCATGCTGCAGCAATACCTCACAGACATGGCGGCGGCCGCTTGCAAATGCTGCAGAGAAAGCCGTCTCGCCCGTCGCAGCGTCCATGCTATGCGCAGCCAACGCGTCTTGCTGCAGTAGGTTCTGAACAGTCGCTAGATCGCCTCGCTGTGCAGCGTTCCGCATCTTGTCGCACTGGCACCGCAGTGTCGTCTCGTCCTGCTGCCCACGAGATGCCAATTCGCCAAACGCAATAGCGTCCTGGTCTTCCACCACTGATGCCGCTGTCCCCGTGTCCCTCCTGATGTGCATGAGCAGGCGCCACATTGCATCCTTGTGGCCGTGGAAACCGGCGACACGCAGCAGCGCGAGACAGCGACTTGTACTCCCATGATCTTCATGCGGAGCCGCGTCGAGAAGCACGTCCAGCACATCTGCGTGGCCGCGAGACGCCGCTATTTCGAGCGCGTCGACTCGCGCACGCAAAGGGAATCGATGGGCGTTGTATGGTTCTCGCAGAAGCTGCTCCACGCGACGCGCGTCGCCATTCTCGACGGCGTGGCGCCATGGTGCGTGGTGCATTTTCTCGTTTTTTTGGAGCTCCTCACCAATTTCTCGGACGGACACGTTTCAGATATAAGTTCGTATCCCAGCGTTAAAAACGTAGCCAGAATATACTGATATAGTAATAGTAGCCAACATATACGGTATATTTCATGCGACGTGTGGGGGTGGAAGAGCTCCCAGCGCGAGCAGTCGCTTGATCGCAATGTCGCGCGTAGCGTCATACTTCTTCTGTTGGTGATCGAGCAGCAACGACAACGATGTGTCGCCACCACGTTCCTTTGTAATGACATCGACGCCATGGTCCAGCAGACAAAGCACGAGCGGTGCACCGTCGTCGTGCCGCGCCGTCCGCAGCAGCGCGTCGCCTTGAGCGTTGGCGTCGGCACCGTACGCCAGCAAAATGTGCAGGGTCGCGACGCTCGTGAACTTTTTACACGCATACAAGAGCACACGGTCGAGTTCACTCTGATTCACAAACGGCAGCAAGCAGCACCGCGCGAGCACGAGCCCGACCAGCTCGGGACACCACCACGCGTCGCAGGCCGACGCCAGGAGCTCACGAAACGTTTGAACCGAGAGCGTCGCCATTGCCGCGTCCAGAAGCGGCTCAGCAAGCGCAAGATTTTGCGCATCGACTGCGAGTTGCAGCGCACCGTCTAAATGGCCAGGCAGCGTGAGCATTCCTTGATTGGTCGCGTGCAGCAGATGCGCGACACACTCGGCGGCGCGGCGATACACGGCCGACTGCAGCAGCGAACCGGCACGGGTCTCGGCGGCATAGACCAGTGTTTCGCGTGGCGTGTGATCCACTAGCAGCTGCAGCGTCACGACCGAGTCGCTGTACAGCGGATACATGAACGGCCAGAGATCGCGGTGCTCGCACCACTGGCGACACGCCAACAAGCGATCAAACCCATAACCAAAGAGTTCTCGAAGGATGGCATGGTCGCACTGGTACACGGCAAAGCACAGCACCGAGATGGCGTCGGCACGCGTCTCGTCTGGTTGTTGGAGTGCTGGTCGTGTCGCGAGTACGTGGCGCACGAGAGCACGCTGTCGGTTCCAGCACGCAAGCGCCAATACCATCCACACGCTGCGGTCGTCATCGCCTACGAACCGAGCGTCCCAGCGGCGCCACAATGCCTGTGGCGCCATGTTCAGCGGAATGGATGCTCCTGCATCCAGCAGCACGTCCACAATGTCGATACAACCGAGTTCCACGGCGAGCGACAGCGCACTGATTTTCCGTTTGTTGCCAGCAAGCACGGCCGTGTCGAGTCGCGCGCCATGGGCCACGAGGCGTCGCACGAGCGAGGCGTCTTTGTAGACCACAGCGACCATTACAGCCGAGTACTTGTGGCCGTCACGGAGACACGGGCCGTGCACGCTCACGTTGTGGGTCGTGAGGAGGTAGTCGCACACTGTCATGCGGCCGTGCGCGAGCGCCGCCGTGATCGCCGTCTCCCCCGTGACGCGATGGACTGCGTCCTTGTGCACTTCGCCGGACTCCAACATCTCGCGTACTTTTGCAAGGTCTCCACTCCGCGCAGCGTGAATGGATGTGTGGCTTGCTCGCTTGGACGCCTTGCGCACGGCGTCGCGGAACGGCGCCTCCAAGAGACTCACGAGCGTACTCGTGCGTTCGACTAGCGTCGACTCTCGACCGAGCCGCCTTTCTAGCGCTCTGGTGATCTCGTCGCACTCAAATAGGCGACGCACAATCTCGTCATGGCCGTGGAAGCGAGAACGATGGAGAGGCGTCTCGTGCGTCGCTGGTGCGCGTGCCGTCGTGTCGGCGCCGGCGCCGAGCAGTCGCTCAATGAGTAATCGATCGCCGACCGCCGCGGCATAGTGGAGTGCTGACTCACCGTGGGCGTCGCGCACATTCACATCGACATCCTCTTGTGCAAGCAGCTGCCACGCGTCGTCCACGCGGCGCTCGCGCAGCAGCAGGAACCACGGAGCTTCTGTCTCATCGCCAGGCTCCATAATCTTGAAAAATGGCTGTCCTTTCGAGTCCAGCGTGGCACGACATTCCGTGAGTGATGGTCTCCATGTGAGCTATAAACTCAGTGTTCGGTCTCATGAGACGAGACGCGTACCAAAATCTCAACGCGTTGCGGATCGTTGCGGCTGACGCAAATGAGACACCCGTCCACCTCACCAGCAGGCGGTTATTCGTTCGTCACAACCGAAACCGCCTTTTGCCATGGCAAGCTCACGCTCTCGTTCTCGCGTCACCCAGTTTATGCTGCAGTCGCCCGACGATACCGACGAGCTCTTTCTCCGCGAGGAGTTCAATGCACAGAAGGCGTTGAGTCTAATCCTTGATCAGCGCACGTGGTGGACCACGTGGACGTCGTCTTCGTTCGCTGCGGAGACCGTGCGCAATCAGTGGATGTACGAGATTGAAGCGAGTCTTGTGCGACGTAATCTGGCCCTAGCGTGCGCCGTGTGGAGCCACAGTCGTGCGGTCGACTGGCGTGACTTTGTTCCGCGTGTGCAAGAGGCCATAGTGCTGCCCCAGGGCTCGGGAGCGAAGCGGCTCGCGATCGATCGCGTTGTGACCGACATGGTGGCTGCGATCCAAGCGTCGAACATCCCTTCCAAGGGTCTAAAGTTCAACGCCTGTACTTTCGGATCCGTTCCAAGGACCCGAACGACTCGGTCGACACGAAAAGCGACGGCGAATGGGACGACCGTGCAGAGCTGAGTGAGGGAGAGATGGACGAAGACAAGGAAGAAGTGCGGGATGACGAAGACGCCGACGAGGCGGAGAACGAACGCATGGAGGAGGACGACGACAATCTTCTTTCGTTTGATGAGGTGAGCCACCAGGCGCGGCAGGCGCTCGGTGGTCTCCGAGGCGGCAGCAGTGCGAGCGGTAACATTAGTGACCAAACGATGGACAGCGTAGGGCGGGCAAGCACGCGCAGCGGCAGTGGCGGGAACTCCAACCATCAGAACCCGTTTGGCCAGGTCGCGTGGGTCGCTGCGCTGCTCGTGCTGCGGGAGCAGCTGCTCCGGCTTGCACCGGATCAGGCCACACGCACGGCAGTCACGAGCCTACTCGAAACAGCTCCGGCACTGGACGACGACGAGACCATGACGCGCGCACTGGATCTAACTACTGCGGTGCTTCATGGCGCTGGATCACTCGAGACTGTGGCGGCGCTGTGACTCAAAAAAGTTCCGCACTGAACCAATCGTGGGCTATTCACACATCGCACGCACATTTGATTGGCCAAATCAAACAAAGAGGGGGGAAACTTGAACAAAACCAGGACAAAAAAAAAAAATCGTAACAAAACCTGGGCAAACCAAATAAAAGCTGAACAAAACCTGGGCAAAACCTTCGTGGACTGGTATCCTGTCTAATCCGTCCAAGATTTTGGCGGGAGCACAACCTCGCTTTGCCGCGCGTTTCTCTTTGGACCACCAGCTGACGGCAAAATGTGCTCAACGCAATCTTGAGGATAGCGAAGCCACCACAAAGAGAACGACTGCGGTATTCGCGTGGGTAGCGCTGGGCAGTGGCCATCGCATCTGCAATAATTTTTAAAATATATTGCAATTTTAAAATTATATTTATTTTTTCTGACGCCAGAAATTGCCAAAAATTGAACAAGTTGTTCTCCTGACTGTAAATCAGTATATATAGAGCATCATCGGAGTTAAATAGCCTTAGAGCTGAATAATGATCACTATAATAAGACACAAAATTGGTCGAAAATATTTCGAATATATTGAATTATTTATTCTCCGTCGTAATCCTTGAAAAATATATTTAAAATACAATACTCGGGTTCCCTGCCTCCAGCAGCTCAACTTACCTGATGGCAACACGTACACAAAAGAACCAGCCTGCACACCCAGCCCCGTGATGCTCACGTGGATGAGAGATGCCTGTATCTCCGCGGACTTCAAAGGCAAGCTCGCGTTGGACCTGGCTGGCTTGCAACGCGCCTACGTCGACGCGAGGTTGCCTTTGAAGTCGACGCGCAGGGTCCAAGCATGTCACCAGTGCAATGCCTCGTGGACCCGTCGCTGTATTGCATCGCCATGGGTCGCACCAAGTCGCTCTCGTTTGCACCGCACCAGTTAACCCAACACACGCGCCAAACGGAGCAAATGCGTGCGACCATGAATGCCAAGGCGACCGTAGTGGTCACGGAGACACCCCACGGTGCCGGTCAATTCCAGTGGCTGCCCAGCGAGATCCAAATCGTCCGAGCGACTCGCTCAGCCCGCATACTCTCGTACATCGACAACTTACACCCTGACGTGCATGCGGGTCTCTACGACTCGCTCGAGCTGCTCTTCACGCAGTGCGTGCCGCGGTTTGAAAACGTCCTGTCGTCGTTAGACCGCGATGCCGCGTATCGTACCCTAGAAGCACTCTACGAGCACGGAAACTATTCTCTCCCCAACGCACCACGGCTCGTGCCGCGTGGATTGTTGGACACGGATCTACAAACGCTGCAGGGGAGGCACTGCCCAGTCGTCGTGCGGATCAGTGAGATCTTTCTGACGCCGGAACGGCCCGCCTTTGACGGAGACGCGTGGCGTGACGAGGGCACAGAGGACGACCAGATCATTGCGACGGCCATGGTATTCTATAAAGTTGAGAACCTCACAACGGCGACGCTCGCCTTTCGGACATTTGTCAAGTGTCCACTCCACAAGCCCGACGACGACGTGACGCTTGGACTCGCGTACGGTTTCCAGCGACAGCAGCTTCTCGTGCAAGAGCTGGGCCAGATCGCCGCCGCGGAGGACCGTGGCGTCGTGTTTCCCAACCTCTACCAGTACAGACTAGAACCGTTCGGCCTGGAGGACCCGTCCAAGCCTGGGACGCTCGGGACGCTCACGTTCTTGCTGGTCGCACCCATGGCCACGTCGATCCTCTCGACAGTGCTTGTGCCGCCACAGCAAGCGCACTGGATCCAGCGAGAACGAGACGCAATCGTCCATGAGTTGGCGCTGCCAGAGACTGCCGAGATGCTTATATCCGAGTTTGCGTGCGAGGGCATGAGCTGCGACGAGGCGCAGCAGCTCCGCCGACTATCTGTGGTATCACTATGGCGCCTGTTGAGACCCCATAGTGCTTCGGTGTAGCCATGGTAGCGTCCGTCTCTCCCTATGCAGACTTCCCGGCCCTTCTTTTAGTTCGAGTCTACGGTGGCTCTTTTATGTGCAATCAGAAACCTTTTTCCCTGGTCAAAAGTATGTAGCTTGAGCCGTCACTCCAGCACTACTGAGTTCAGTGCAGTATTGTGCGTGGAGATCTCGTTCGTCATGGGTTCAGTCTTTGGGAATGCAGATAGCCTTCTATACCACATACGTCGAGAAGTAGGATCTCTAGAACAAAAGGCCTGATTCTAACATCGATGAATTTTTCACTATCCATACATCGAGAGGTGCCCAAAGCTGAGTCCAGATGCGTACCGTTCGGAATCGGCTTCCATCGAGCTCCGCGCAACCATACCCTCTCTTCCCCTCCAAAACCTGCACATGACGTCGCTGTGGTTCCCCTGATCTCAACGCACAGCGCGCGCGTGGACGCATCCTCGACCGCCGCGCGTCGTGGACTGCGTCCTCATGCGAGCGCACGCAGGTGGATGGACAATCTCGAAGTGTTGTTCTCCTGTGCGAAAATCTCGACCAAGCGCTATACGTCTGGCACCAGAGCCACGGGATCGACTGGGGATACCTCCTCACACAACACGCAGTGGACGCAGCGCTGCTGCCGGCCGGTTCTGATGAGAAACACGTCGCGATCGGCGCCATCATTAATGAGACGGCCGACACGCTATCTTTGATGAGATGGCCGACAAAATTCAGCCGTCTGGGTGCTTTTGGGTGCGGCGTGAACGAGCCGAGGATCTCCAAGCCAGTGATGACAGCAAATACGATCGACTACCAGCACGAGAATCCGTTTGGCCAAGTCGCGTGGCTCGTGAATATCGTGCTCATGCGTGGGCAGCTACTTGCGGTCGCGCCGCACGAGGCCACGCCTACGACAATCACGCGCATCTTGTAGCCGGGCCAACGTGTGACAATGCCACGACACGCACACGAACCCTGGATCTGCTCTTGCACGCCGTGCGTCATAGCGCCGTCGATCTCAAACGTCTGCTTCCAGACAGTCTATCTGCCGACAGCCCTCGCGATTCTGCGCGTTTTTTGTTTCGGTGGTTCGAAAGCTGACGGGCGACACCAAAGTCGACGTTGTCTATGCACTCGAGGCTATCGTCCAGCAGTTCCCACTCGTGGCAGCAGTATTAATGGCCGCGTCGCACACGTGGATGCGGGAGTTCATTACTAAGTTCGGCTCCGAAACTCGCTGGCTTGCGGGACGTCATTGCCCCAAGGGTGAGATCCTCACGACTACTATCCCGTGGTAAATCGCGTCAATCCGCTGCTCTATTGTGGCATCGTGGAGGGCACAGAGTATCGGCCCGCACCAGTTGACTACTACGACTACGCACACACTAACGTAGCACATGCGCGCGCTTCTGTTCTCGCCATTGGAATCGGTATCGCCAACAGATCGCGTCGGGCGAGCCACCCTACGTATCACCGCTTCCAGTGGCTTCCCAGCGAGATCGCAAAAGCGGCTCGGCTCACATTCGCTCGTACATGAACAACCTCCCACCCCGCGACTTTGCATATTTTTACCCGTCGATCGAGCGGATCTTGAAGTGATTTGTATCGCTTTTTGAGAGCGTACTAACGGCGCTGGAGACCGACCAATCGAACGGCACTCTCCCATGGCTGTTGCCACGAGGACTGTTGCATCTCGGCCAGCGTGTGGTGCCTCTCAAGGGCAGACATCACCAGGTCATGATGTACGTTACCGAGATCCAGTTGACATCCGACAAGACGCCCGCGTTTCATGGAGATGCGTGGCACTATGAAGGAGAAAACGCCGCGCAGATCACTGCGACTGACGTGTACTTTCATACAGCGTCCAGAATGTGATCGAGCCTACACTCGCTCGCACGCCGGCGCTCCTCTCGACTGCGTCCGTGTCGCCTCAGCAAATTCACTGGATGCGGCAGCTTCACTTTCCAGAGGCCCTGGAGACGCTCGTACGCGAGTTTGTACAAGAAGGAATGGGCATGGACGAGGCCCTCGAATACTGAGAGAAGGTCGAGAGGCACCCTATATGTGATCCCACAAGGGCGGATGCCAATACTAATAGAACAGGAAAATGCTGAGACTGAGAGTTTGTCCCTTGCATTTGATTGATGGGCCTCTCTCTCCACCTAGCGTCTCGTCCCACAGATTAAAGAAAACAAAAGCATTCCCTTTCAAGCCAACCCACCCAGTGAACCGCCGCGCTCTTCGAGTTTCGCCTCCATTCACCATGGGAAGCACCAAAGATTTTTTTCGGTGACGAGCTGAACGCCCAGAAAGCGCTGGGACTTATCCTTGACAAAACCGGCGTGGTGGCACGCATGAACGGCTGCGGAACTTGCCGTTCGCACGCAGTGGATGCAGGAGGATGCAGGAGATGGAAGCGTTTCTCGTGCGGATCAATCTGCTTCAAATGCGCCCCGTGTGGCAGCCGCAGTACCTGATCGATTGACGTGACGGTGGTCGGCGCATGCGTGACGCGGTGGTGGTGCCCGTGGACTCGCATGAGAAGCGACTCGCCATCGATGCGATTTTCAACGACATGATGATGCAGATTCAATCGGCCGAGGACTTGCGCATCCGTGGCTCGTAGGAATCGTATAGTGAAGGCGAGTGGGACGACGACGCCAAGCTGACGGACGACGACGAGAAGAAGGCAATGGAAAGCGTCGACGACTCGGGGGAAGTTCGCATGCTGGACGAGCACGACAATCTCGTGTCGTTTGAAGAGGCCTGCCGCCAGGCACAGCAGTGGTTGGGACGTGCTGATTCTGGGGACGACGAGGCAGAGGACGAGAAGATGGCGAGCGAGACGAGCAGCGAAGACGAACGACTTGGCGACGTTCCGTTTGGTCAAGTCGCGTGGGTCGCCGGGCTGCTCGTCGTGCGGAAGCGTTTGCTCGCGTGGACTCGTGGACAGGCCTCGCTTTCGACGCGCGTCGTCGAAGCGATGACGACACTGGAGCATGTCGAGACTATGGCGCTGGCGTTTGATCTGATCGTGGCAATGCTGCGTGCAGACGCACCGTGCTCGATCGACACTGTACAAGCGCTTGTGCCTGTCGCCATGGAGCCCGGGACGCTTGGAACTCTACATCACCATTTCCAAGCGATCCAAACGCTGGTTGAGGAGACCAAGGCCCACGTTGCGACGACACTCGACCTTATCGTCCAGCAGCTTCAGCTTGGGGTGGTCGTACCCACCGGCGATGTGGCAATTCAAGGCGTCGCTACGCGTGGTCCCGTCTTGCGCACATGGCTGAAGGACTCGTGTATCTCGATCGAATTGAAAACCACGCTGAGCGCAGAGCTCGTGGCCCTGCGACGAGCGCACGTCAAGGAGCCAAACCAACCGTACCAGCCCGTGCGAGATCTCGTCGATCCGTCGTTGTATTGTGCTGTCGTGGGCCGCACAAGGCGTCTCCCAGAAACGGCGGAACGGAAGGTCCAGCACGAGAGCCCGGCCACGCACATGCTTACCTTAATGAGCACGGACCCCGCGACCATGACTACGGCGATGGGGTTCGATACCATTCGCTTTCGGTGGCTTCCAAGCGAGGTCGACAACGACAGGGAGACGCACACGGCCACGATCCTCACGTATATCAACAATCTCCATCCCGACACGTATGCGAGTCTGAACAGTTTGATCGAGCAGCTTTTGACGCAGTGCGTGCCGCTCTTTGAAAACGTCATGTCGACGATGGACAGCGATGCTGACGAGCGCTTGCTCCAGGCCCTGTACAAGCACTGCAACTTGTCACTGCCCGATGCACCGCGGCTCGTACCATGCGGTCTCTTTGACGTGAACCCCCCGCTGCAGTCGCTTAAGGGCACGCAAAGCCAGGTCGTTGTTCGCGTCCGCGAGATCCAACTCACGCCCGAGTACCCGACGTTTGATGGTGACGACTGACACGACGAAGGCACGGAGCTGGACCAGATTTGTGCGACGGCCGTGGTGTTTTACAGCGCCAAGAATCTCACCGAGGCCAAGCTCGCGCTTCGCAAATTTGTTCAATTACCTTTAATCACGCAAATGAACGACTTGACGATTGAAGACGAGTACGACCTTAACCGCCGTGAGGTGCTCGCGCAAGAACTGGGCCAGATCACGGCCATTGAAGATCGCTGCGTCGTGTTTCCCAACCTGTACGAGTCCAAACTCGAGCCGTTTCGTCTCAAGGACGCGACGAAGTGTGGTACGCTGGGCATGCTCATGTTTTTGCTGGTCGGACTATTGCCCGTGGATGAGCCGGTCCTTTCGACCGCGTCGGTGCCGCCACAGCAAGCACAGTGGATCCAACAAGAGCGAACGCGGCTTCTCGCACAGTCGGGGCTTCCTGAGTTTGCGGTGGCGCGGATCTCGCCGTTTGTATGCGACGGGATGATGGACGAAGAGGCCCAGCAGTTTCGCTCCAAGGTTGTGGCCGAACGTACGCGAGAGTCAAAGGGCAGTGATGAAGCTTGGTATCACATTAGTGAAGAAGGAAAGTAGTGTCGGGCCAAAGGCGAGTATCCGTCGTGAGACACGAACGGCACGTGCCTGAAGAGGTCCATTTGGTGTGGCGTTCATTCTATGTCGGAGGCGGGGACAGTCTACCAATTGACCTTTCAAGATCCATTTCCACAAATGATTGTTGAAGTGGATCTTTTGAATGTGAGTGATGGTCTACGACAAAAAGACTTTTGATTTCCAGTTGCTGTTCACGAGTGATGGTCTGCTCGAAAGACTGGATCCCAAAATGCAGCATTTTGCAGCCTCTCATGGGGGAGCACATTGCTCGAAACTCCTCGTGCGCACGACCACAGTCAACCAGCCACTCCCTTGCTCTTCGTCCATCATGTGGGACGCTTCCGAAACGACCCATCGCTGGCTGATCAGCTCGCCGTGGGGCGCCTATGCGCCGCAGTTGCGTGTCGATCTCAACGCGCAACGCGCGCTCGGAAGCATCCTCGACCACCACGCGTGGTGGGCCGCGTCGCCACGCGAGCGCGGCCAATGGATCCTCGATCTCGAAGCGTCTCTCGTGCACATGAATCTGGTGCAGGTGCTGTCGGTCTGGGACGAGGACAAAGCGCCCAACTGGGGGTTCCTCACACAACGAGCGCTGGATACAGCAATGCTGCCAATGGGGTCCAATGAGAGACACACCGCGATCGACAGTGTCTTTGTTGAGATGGTGGACAAGATCCAGTCGCGTGGGTACTTTTGGACCCATATCCCATCTTCTAGCGGGAGCGAGGACGAGAGCAAAAGCGAGAGTGAGGACGATGGCGAAGACGATACGGAGGAGCCCAGTGGCGACCACGAAGAGAATCCGTTTGGCCAGGTCGCGTGGGTCATGAGTGTCGTGGTCATGCGCGAGCGACTGCTTGCACTCGCGTCCCACGAAGCGACGCTGGAAGAGATCACGTGCATTCTGCGCGCGGGGCCGAGCCGTGACAATGCAACGACACTTGCGCGCACGAGATCGCTGCTTCGCGTGGTGCTTGCCGCTGCCCCAGAAGCTACGACGACGACTCTCGCATCGCTGTTACCCAACTGCTTGCCAGTTGATGCACTGGGCGTTCTGTGCTGGTGCGTTTCGGCGATTCGAAAGCTGATTCAAAGCACCACACGTGTCGTCGCCCACGCACTCGAGGTGCTCGTGCGTCAAGTCCAAGTAGAGGCAAATACCACTGGAGACGCATCGACCCACATTGCCGTACCAGGGCCAGCCACGCTCACGTGGATGCGTCAGCTCCCCACGAGTGCCTTTGGCTCGGAGCTCGCTGCGCTGCGGGAAGCGATCGCCCACGAGCGAGATGTCGACCGCGACGATCCCGTCGTGCGACTCGTGGACCCGTCGCTGTATTGCATCGTCGAGGACCGCACAACGTATCGGCCGTCGGCCCTGAACGCACCATTCGAGTACGAAACACCCGCGCAGCACTTGCACATGCTGCTGTCGTCGCCGGCGGATTCGCTAGCCACTGTCAGTCACATTGGGCAGCGACCCCCTGACTTTCGGTGGCTTCCGTGCGAGATCCAGGTCGACAACGAGACCGGTACCGCTTCGATTCGCTCGTACATTAACAACCTGCACCCCGTGACCTATGTCAATCTCTACGTCTCGATCGAGCGCATCTTTTCGCACTTTGTCCCGCTGTTTGAAAACGTGCTAACGTCGCTCGCGTCCGAGCCAGCTCCCAACCCGTCGGTCGACTATCTTCTTCGCGTGGATCCGCTAGAGATCTCGGTGGCTCTTGGTGAACCGCGCGTGTCGTTACGGGGCACACAGTGCCAGGTCGTGGTCCGACTCACCGAGATCCAGTTGACGCCCGAGACGACCCCAGCGTTTCTCGGCGAGCCGTGGCATTGTGAAGGCTGCGAAGACATTGAGCAAATCGTCGCGACGGGCGTATACTTCTTCAGCGCGCAGAATATCACGACCACGCGACTCGCGCTCCGGCGATTCGTCGCGTTTCCAGACCACAATGAAGAATTCATCGGCGATACCACGCTCGGACTCGCGTACGGTCTCCTGGTCGCGGACGTGCTTGCGCAAGCGCTCGGCACCATGACCGTTGTCGAGGGCGGGTGCGTCGTGTTCCCCAACGTGTACCAGTCCAGGCTCGAGCCGTTCCAGCTCAGAGACCCAAAGAAACCGGGTATGCTGGGAATGCTCACGTTTATGCTCGTGGCACCGACGGTCGATCCGATTCTCTCGACCGCGTGCGTGCCACCACAGCAATCGCACTGGATCCAGCAAGAGCGCGACCTGCTTCTGCGACAATTCCACTTACCAGAGACGCTCGAGATGCTGGTCCGCGAGTTTGCACGCGAAGGCATGACCATGGACGAGGCCCTGCAATACCGACACGAACTGAACCAGTACCTCTTGCCGCCGGTAGAGGATTCAGACCATGTGTGGTACCACCAGGGGTTCCCATGCTAAACAAGAGACCAACCGTCCGATTGATTGAAAGGTCTCCTTTTCTTCTGCCTTCTACCTGCGCTAGGCGTCTCGTCCCACAAGGAAGGGTACAAGGACAAGCAATTCCCTCAGTTCTGAGAATCGGATTTTTACCACACAACGCACTGTCACGTGCTTTCCCCGTCCGTCATGACGCCGCCCAGTCCTCCGACCCTCTACGACTTTCGCCTCCATTCGCCATGGGAAGCAAAGGAGATCTTTCTCCGCGATGAGCTCAACGCCCAGAAAGCGCTGGGGCTCCTCCTCGACAAGCCCGCGTGGTGGCACGCATGGACGGCTGCGGACCCCGCCGTTCGCACGCAGTGGATGTACGAGATGGACGCGTTTCTCGTGCGGATCAATCTGCTTCAAATGCGCCCCGTGTGGCGGCCGAATTATCTGCTGGATTGGGAGGGCCTTGTGCCGCGTCTGTGCGAGGCAGTAGCGCTACCTCAGGACACGACCGAGACGAAGCGGGTTGCAATCGATGCGATTCTCAACGACCTGGTGACGGAGATTCAATCCCGCGAGAGCTTTCGAATTCGGTACGATGGCTCGGACGACGACTCCTGTGGATCACGTAGCGAGGGCGAATGGGACGACAACACCAAGCTGACGGACGACGAGGGAGATGAGGCGATGGAAGGCGACGACGATTCGGACGATGATTGCATGCTGGACAGCGACGACAAGCTCGTGTCGTTTGAAGAGGCCTGTCGACAGGCGCGGCAGTGGCTGGGTCTTGGTGACGATGACCAGTCCATCGTTCAGTCCAAAGACCACGAGCTGGCAAGTGAGACCAGTCGTGAAGACGACCGTGGTGCGATCCCGTTTGGCCAGATTGCGTGGGTCGCGGGGCTGCTGGTTTTACGGGAACGTTTGCTTGCACTGGCGCCACCGCAGGCCACACCAACAGTGGTCACGGACCTCGTGAAAACAGCGCCCCTACTCGAGGACGCCGAGACCATGGATCTCACAATGGATTGGATCATGGCGGTGCTGCGTGCCGACGCGTCGTGCGCGATTGAGTCGGTGCGAACGCTCATCCCAGTGACCCTGGCGCCAGACACACTGTGTACGATACAGCACCATTTCCAGACGATTCAAAAGCTGCTGGAGGAGACCAAGGCCCACGTTGCGACGACACTCGACATTATCGTCCAGCAGCTCGAGCTCGTCGCACTGGACGGCCACGCGAACACGCTTGGGGTGTGTACGCCCGGCCCCGTGTTGAGTACTTGGCTCAAGGACGCGTGCGTCTCGACGGAGCTCAGGGCCAAGCTGACCTTGGAGCTTGCCGACTTGCGCCGATCGCTTGGCGACGCGCCGAGCGCGGACCCCGTTGTGCGTGATCTCGTGGACCCTTCGCTGTATTGCGCGATCGTGGGCTCGACCACGTATCACTTTGTACCACCAAGCGCAGCTTTGAAGGTTCAGAACGCGAACCCGGCCATGCAAATGCGTGCGTTGATGCACTCGACCCCCACGACCACGGTCCCCTACATGCTACGCATACGCAATGAGTACCAGTGGCTTCCCTGTGAGATTCAAGTCGACAGCGAGACGCGCCAGGCTACGATCCTCTCGTACATTAACAATCTCCACCCCGAGACCTATTCGAGTCTCTATGGTTCGATCGAGCAGCTCTTTACGCAGTGCGTCCCGCTCTTTGAAAACGTCATGTCGGCTTTGGACAGCGACGCGGACGAGCGTTTGCTCCACGCACTCTATCGCTACGGCAATTGCTCTCTCCCGGATGCACCACGGCTCGTGCCACGCGGTCACTTTGACGTGAACCCATCACTGCAGTCGCTCCATGGCACGCAATGCCAGGTCATTGTCCGCATTCGTGAGGTCCAGCTCACGCCCGAATGTCCGTCTTTTGGTGGCGACGACTGGCATGAC
>JAADVC010000483.1:0-20126 GCA_023334575.1 Pythium volutum
GAATGCTGCTGGTGTTGCTGCTGGTGTTGCTGCTGCTGCTGTTGCTGTTGGTGTTGCTGTTGTTGGTGTTGTTGTTGGTGTTGCTGTTGTAGCTGAGACTGCGGCTGCTGGATATGGGTCCCGCGAAAAATACGAGACGTGACCGACACGGGGCTCTCGTTCTTCCAACCATCCCGCTGGGACGAGTTGTACTCGTCCATGACACGTTTGTGCGAGAGGCTCATTGGAGGATCACTGGAACGATAGCCATGATGGCCGCCACCTAATAAGAATTAGTAAAACGCTCATGAGTGAACCGACTGTGAATATGGAGATGAAAAGTCGTAAACAAACCTTGCTGCGCAGGAGGGTACATACTGCGAGACTCAGCACTTGAGAAATTTCCGGATCCTCCTCCTCCGTACACACCGGTGGGCTCGTTGGAAGAGTACTGCTGCGGGTAGTTGCCAATCATGTTCATCAGCGACAGAGACGACGGCGCCGACGCTGCGCGGACGCGGTGCGAGTTGGTCTGCATTTGCATATAGTCCATCGACTGACCCTGGGCACTAGCGTGGCTGTCATGGGGCGGTTCCATGCCACCACTGCCCACCGCATAGTTGCTGCTGCTGCTGTTGCCGCCACCAGATCCGACCGGGTACACTAGCGAGTGGTGGCGAGTCGGTCCATTCGGTGCAGGCGGTGATCGCTCAAACTCGTTCGCCATGTCCGAATCCGACTGCAAACAACATAGTGGGGTTAGGCACATATCAGACACCGCGACAAACCCTATGATTACGTACGCGTTCCGCGTCGCCCATGTTGAACAGCTTTTGGAATGCCGTGGGCTGCGACAGCGGACGCTGCGGCTGCGCATTGCCTCGCGCCTGCGGAGGAGCGGTCGTCGACGGCGACGGCATGGGCGAAGAAGTCGCCGAGTTGACCGTCGCGACGCGAATACTCTTGCCTTCGCGAAGCGGGCCTTTCTTACGGAGCGACTGGCGCTGCATTCTTCGCATGGTCGAATAGTAGCGGTTCTTGATGGCATTGTCCGTACTACACAACAACAAAATTCACTATCGTCAGCAAACCATCTCCAAGTGCCACCAAACCACATAGGAGTTTTCGAACCGGCCAGGCAGCATCTTGGAGATCTCGGCCCATTGGTTGCCAACGTTCTTGTGGCACTCGAAAATGACATAGTCCTCCTCGGCGGTCCATGCGTCTTTGCGGACGTTTGGATTCAAATGGTTGTGCCACCTAAGTAATCAGTTATCCATTAGATTTTAAAATACACGGAAAAAAAACATAGGAGCACCATTCCCACTCCATGGGTCGTACCTCTCGCGGCACTGCTTGCCGACACGGCCCGGCAAGTGCATGGCAATCAGCGACCATCGCTTGGCGCCATATTGCTTGACCAACTGAATCAGCTTGTCGTTTTCTTCGCGTGTCCATGGACGCTTGCAATTCGAATCACTTTTCCGACGCCCTTTCCCACCACCGATGTCGCCACCGCCGCCACTTTCGTCGTCGTCTTCTTCTTCCGTAAACTGGTCGTCGCGATCGCCGAGCGGAAACTTGCCGCTGCCCGCACTCCCCGTGCTTGAGGGATGGCGCATATAACTCATCTACAGAAAAAGAAGAAGAACAACGAAGAACATGTCAATCCCATCCGCCATTCTTTCCATAGACCCACGCCGTCCTGCGTCCATAGATCGTACCTCTCCATGGTGGCCGTGGGGCGTCAAGAGCTCCATGTCGTGGTGCTGCGCCATACTGTGGCCCACGGGCAACGGCCCACGCATGCCGTGGACATCCACTTCGCTTTCCTCAAGCGCCAGCATCTCGAGCTTTCGACTCATCACTGACAGATCCCGTTTACGCGCTGGGCTGAGACGTGGTATTGACTGGCGTAGTCTTGCGTCCACCCTCTGCTCAATCTCGTCACTCGCTTCGTATGCGATTTCTGTAGCTCACACACGGCGCAACGCTCCCAACGTTTTTTTGGCGTTTGCGGACGATTCCGTTTCCCGACTGTTTCCCTCCTCCCGGCGCGTGGGTGGAACGCTCGCCGTCTAGATTTCCTTGCCTTTACGGGTCGATTCTTGTTTGGCCACGACCCGTCGCGTCCTGGTTTCTCGTGAAGGGGCGCTCAACGCTTTTGGTTCCCCGTTGGTGGTGGGTGATTTCGCAAATGAACGCGCTTGAAAACTGACGAGAGAGACTACGGGGCGACGAGCAGAGCGGCGCTGCACAGCGTAACTCTAAAGGAACGGACGACGAAGAGACCGAGACGCGACGCCGCTGCGCATGTACGCACAGTGGTTCCGTAGTGTTGCCTTTGGTTTCCTGTGGGGGTCAATCCGCCCTTGACTCTCCTTGTTCTTTTCAACCGCATACCCACCTGCCCGCCTGGACCTGCCCGCTCGCTGGCGTTGCCCCTGCCAGGCCACATGCGAACGTTTCGAAATTTGGTAAGAAATCGGTCATTTATTCTGCACGTTCTTTCTTTTTTTTCGGCGCCGAGCCACACGCTGTCAAGGCCATGAAATGTTGGGTGTTATATTTCACGTGGTGTTCTGGAACATGCAACACGCAACTGAATCGGGTCAAAAAATACGCATCCCACTGGCCACGACTGCGTGGTTGCACCCATCCTCCGCACAATCTTTCGTCTCTTGGTCTGAGTATGCGCAGAGGGGCAACAAGGACTTGTTTCGGATCTCTCATTCAGCAACGGCGTGGCCTTTGCAGAGAACAATTCTCTTGTAAAGATCGCCCTTTGCTGAAGGAACGCTTGCGTGCTCCTGCCAAGCCATCAATCCACCCAGCCACAATTCATCCCCTGTTCAAACCACAGCGAGTTGTTCTCATGACTGAACTGATGCGGCCAGCCTGACGAGAATGAGTTTTCGTGGAGCCACAAGCATGATATGCGATCAGGTGCTAAAGGAGTAGCAGGGCAATATCCTTCTTCAATTCGTAAAGTATCTATCCAATTTGCTCCAACTGCTGTTTCACGTTTGCGCCTCCGATCAACACGGAGTGGAGCACCAGGAACAGCAATGTAGTGCAGTCTTCCGTCTCGTTCTGCCGAATGTACGAAATAAAACGCTAGTGGTATTCTACTGTATTGTTCTTCCTGCTGGATCCACTGGATCCAGCTGGGAACAGCTTGCACCTGCAGCTCTCTAAAATGGAACGACAAGATCTCACACAAAAACGAAACTGCTCCAGCAAGAACCGTTTTCTCGTTTATCATTTTGGTGTTGAAGACGGTTTCTAGATCGTTACAATCTTGACGTCAAGTGGGCTGTAAAATGCGCGCGAAACGGTGAAGATTCCTCGCGGCAAATGATGAGGAGATCATCATGTGGGTGCCAAGTAAATGGTGAGAAGGTATCATCGTGCAACGGTAGCGTTTCAGCACGCTTTCAGTGCAGACACTGTCCAGTGTGCTCGATGGGAAGAGAAGCGGCCGTCACAGTAACGTTTTTCATGAACCAAAAGTACTTCAATGCGAGAAGGAAGCAGGATCCTTCAAGGAAGAAGCCGGGCTCACACAAATTTCTCGTGAGCAGCAGAAGCGCCTGTGATTCCACACGCTCGTTCTGTCTTCCTTGACTGTAACAAGGACCACGACCAGCTTCCAGGATTCAGAACCGTGCACACTTTTCCCGACCAGCTCACACAATAATTGAGGCAGTTGGCGCTGTCAATAATTGGTCCACGCCGAAATGTACTATATTAGGATACCCAATCCCTCTCACCTGTGACATGGTCCAACCCCCCCCTCAAAACGAATCCCCGTCCTCATCGGATCTTTTTGGCGCCAAGAACTCCAGTGGCGCCAATCACCCCACCCGTGCATTCCCAATCCTTATCTTCCATAAGCCAAGTAAAAGCAACACTCAAGATGCCGCGCACGCTGACCCTCGTAGTGGCCGCGGCCGAGGAGAACTGGGGCATCGGCTTCAAGCAGGCGATCCCGTGGCGGTTGCCCACCGACATGAAGCACTTTCGCGAGCTCACGGTGCGGCCAGCGCCGACCGACGGTGTCCCGTCGCAGCACGCTGTGATCATGGGCCGCAAGACTTGGGAGTCGCTGCCGGCCAAGTTTCGCCCGTTGCCGCACCGCCACAACATTGTGCTCACGCGCAACGCTGCGTTTCGTGAGAGCGCCGCAGTGCCAACCGACGTGACGATCGCCAAAAGCCTCCACGATGCCATGGATGCGATCCACGCCAAGGGCGACGCCATTGACAAGGTGTTTGTGATTGGCGGCAGCGCCGTGTACGAAGAGGCATTGTCGCACCCAGCGTGTACGACGGTCCACCTCACGGTCGTCAAGGGCGCATTCGAGTGCGACGCATTCTTCCCATCCAATGTGTACGAACGCGGCTTCCAAGTCGCGTCCAAATCCGAGGACATCGAGGAAAATGGTGTCAAATTCCAGTTTCTCGAACTGCGTCGCGATTCGCCGAACGCTGAGACCAAGTCGAATCCTACTGCGACACCATCGGCTCTGGTGGATGCCACTCTGCCGCACGAAGAGAACCAGTACTTGGATCTCATCCGCAAGATCCTCCACGAAGGAGTCAAGAAAGGCGACCGCACGGGCACCGGAACCATCTCGCTCTTTGGCGCGCAGATGCGATTCAACTTGCGCAACAACGTCTTTCCGCTGCTCACGACCAAGCGCGTGTTTTGGCGCGGCGTCGCCGAAGAGCTGCTCTGGTTTGTGAGCGGCGACACGAGCGCCAAGACGCTCCAGGACAAAGACATTCACATTTGGGACGGCAATGGATCAAAGCAATATCTTGAGAGCATTGGCCTGGGCCACCGTGCCGAAGGAGATCTAGGTCCTGTGTATGGCTTTCAGTGGCGTCACTTTGGCGCGAAATACGTCGACATGCACACGGACTATACGGGCCTGGGCGTCGACCAGCTCGCCGAAGTCATCCACAAGCTCAAGACCAACCCGAACGACCGCCGCATTATCATGTCGGCGTGGAACCCGGCGGACCTCTCGGAGATGGCACTGCCGCCGTGTCACATGTTTTGCCAGTTTTACGTCGCGAACGGCGAGCTCTCGTGCCAAATGTACCAACGCTCGGCCGATATGGGGCTCGGTGTGCCGTTCAACATTGCCAGTTACGCACTCCTCGCGCGGATGATCGCCCAGGTCACGGGGCTCTTGCCCGGGGACTTTATCCACGTGATTGGCGATGCCCACATTTACGTGGACCACGTCGAGCCGCTCAAGACCCAACTCGGCCGCACGCCACGGCCGTTCCCAACACTCACGATCAATGCCGACAAGACGGAAAGTATTGACGGCTTTGCCATGGACGACTTCACTATTGAAGGCTACAAGCCCCACGGCGCCATCAAGATGGCCATGTCGGTGTAAGCTTCTAAAAAGGCAGAGAACGAAAAAATGTATCTTAACACAAAAAAGAGGAAAAAAAGACAAAAGTCGAACAAGAAAAAAAAAAGAAAGATCGAACATGCGAATAGATTTCATGAGAGGAGAGAAAAAAAGCAGACACGCGTGGTCTTCTGCTTTTCTCTTCTGGCGCCGGAATAAATTAAGAGAAAGCGATGGGATCTTCATCTTCGTTGTCGTCCTGGTTCACTAGGCTGGTTGAAGATTAGTAGGCGGTCGCGACAGCGACTGGCTGCTGGTGTTGCTGCTGCGGACGTAGCTGCTGGAGCGACGACGTAATATTGATACTCATGGGCGGCAGCGAGATCGTGACCGACGCCGAGCGGATCTTTTTTCGCATATTGCTGCCCATTTTCTTGATCGACGGCGCGCGGCTGAAAAAGGATTTGCGTCCATTCGAGCTGCTCGACGACGACGCGTGGGTCGGCGTCGTGTTTTCGTTGGAGGACGAGACGGAGGAGCTGGACGACACCGCGTACTGTGCGCGCTGCACGGCGCTCTCGAGCGTTCGCCGCTGTTCGTCAAAATACGCTTCAACGTCGGCCTCGTTCTTGATCGATTGATGGTGTTCCGGTTCACCCCAATAATTGCGCTGCCACGAATGGATCGCATTTCCCCACGACTTGCGCTCGGCCCAAGACGGTGCACTTAGCAATAATTGTGACGGCTTGCCGTACACGATCTGTCGGCCTTCTACAATCTTGGAGTGGTGCACGACGACCGTAAAGCTAAACGGACAGTGGCGCGCCTCTTGGTCGGGCACGCCGCGGATCTTGAGCTTGGACTTGGTGAGCTCGACGCTCTTGACGAGCACGCCGCTATCACGCTTGGAATAGAACTGGAGCTTGCCCTCGCCCAGTGCGCAGTAGTAGATTTGGCTCGCGCGGCGGCCATCAGCGACACCTTCGTGGTACACCATATAGCCCTCTTTGGCCATGGTGTTTTCTCGGTCACTACGAGTCAATTTGCGCGCGTGAGACGGCGATTCTGGGCGGTTTGGTGAGACGAATACGATGCCGCGACTCGCGGGGGATGTAGAGCTCTAGTGTCTGCGGTGGTCGTGCAGGAAGATCGTGAAGAGGACGGCGCTTTGTGACGCTTTCTCTTGGTGGTGACTTGGAGACTGATTTCACAGGCAAACGAACCTGGGCGTGAGTGCCTCTCGCTGTCCTCTCTCTCGCCCGCACCAAAGCTGATGGCTGTTTCCCCTATCCCTTTCAACAAAAACGAACAAAACGATCCAACGCTGCGACGAAAAAACTGATTTGGAGGCACGTGATTGGCTGAAACCACTCAAAATAGAAAGAAAACTTGGCGGTGGGATATCAATAACGTGTTCGAATACCAGCTGTTCTTAACGATGTGAACCCAATCGATTCATGGGTTCACAGCGAGAAATCAGGCGGTCTCGTACGTGACGGCTTCGTCCTCAACTAACAGCGTGTCCGCATCAGCTGCGTCGTCTCCATCGTCGCTGCTATCCACTCGTAGTAGCTGGATGTTTCCCTTTCTTTTTGTGGTCCCCTCATGATCGCCTGTGGGTTCGTCGCTGCCATCTTCTTCTTCGTAGTCGTCGTCGTCATCCATTGCGAGTCTTTGTTGCTCCCGCTCTTCTTGGCGCTGGAGCTGAAACATGCTAAACATTTGCGTGTCCTGGAAACGGCGCATATAGTCCTGGACCGCGTCGGAGCAACGCCGCGTCCATACGGGGTCGTCGTTGGTCGCAGCCGCGAGACGTCGCGGCGAGGCACAGTAGAGCGGGCTCGAGACTTCTAGCGTCGTGGTTTCGCCCGTCGCGAGCGAACAGAGCGACTCCATGTGGCGATGGAGGCGAGAGCAAATCGCGTCGCACGCTTGGATCTGCTCGATGCTGGGAAAGTCTGGACTGAGATGGCGTTCGAATAAAAGACTGGAATGATTTCGCAGCTCATGGACCAGTGCATCGCACCCTGGCAGCTTGAGCTCGTGGTACAGCATGACGTCTTCTTCGTGCATACACAGATTGTTCTGGTCCATGTTCATCTCGATGACGCCGTTCATGGGCTTTGTGAGAGTCGAGAAACTCGGGATCGCAGCCGAATTGATTGAGACGCGGCCTGCGATCAACGGCACGGGCGCCTCGAGCAGTTCATCGAGACGAGGCGGCAGCAGCGTGATGACGGGGCCGGCCCATTGCAGTGGCTCCAGCAGCGTCGTCAATGCTAGTACACACGAGCTCACAATGTTGGCGTGGTCGCTCACGACGAGCACCTTGCGTTCGCAGCACAGACACCCGAGCAGAAACAGCACTTGATCGACCGAGAGCTGCGCAAACAGCATGGGCGCAGCGTACTCCAATACGAGCATCCGGCGCTCCGCTGTCACACTCTCACTATGCGGCCTATGGAACGACAGTGGCGTGTATTGTGGCGCAAGCATGAGTCGCGTCCAGCCGCCCATCGCCGGGACACGCATCTCTTTCATGCGATTCATGACGCTCTCAAAGTGATCGACAAAGTCCTTGACGGTCAAGGGCGTCGGTGCCGATTTCTTTTCCTTGAGTGCGATCGCAAAGTCTTGCACGTATTCCTTTCGACGGCTTTCCCAGATGCTCGCAATGCCAAACACGACCTTGAAAAAGAGACTGAAGAACGGATAGTTGCTGAGCAAGCTGATGCAGCCGTGAGGCGGTAACTTGTCGCCGTTCGCATCCACGTTCTCGGGACCGGTGCCAGAATCGTCGTCGGGAAACAAGGGGAGGTGGACACAGACAGCGTACGTGATCTCCGTAGGGTTCTTGACGCTTGCAATGGTCAGTACAAATGTCGAGTCGGGGCTTCGGTACGTGCGATGGCGTTCTTGAAGTGAGCGGCGTAAGTTGGCGACAGAGAAGTCACTAAGAGGAGGAAGCTTGTCACCGTACGGGAAGCAAAGCTCCACAAGACCTTCCAATTCAGCCACGCCGCCTTTGTCCGGCAGCGGTGAGATCGCGAGCATTCGCGGCTTGGTAGGGTCGAGCTTCACAGTGGGTTGCGTTGGAACCGACTTCTTTAACGGGTCGACAGTCTCGGTTTTGACGACCTCGCTCGGCTTTCCTTGCGAGCTTGTTGGTGGCTCGTTCGGCTTTGCTTGCGTGGATGTTGGCGGGTCCGGTCCAGCTGCTCTGAAACGAGGAGGCACGATGTTGGACAACCATCCAGGTCGTTTCATTGGCGATCCGGGAGGCAGAACCTTGTTCGTCTCTTTCACCTTGGCGCGAGATGGGTCTGGCGAGACAAAATCTTCCAGCGTCTTGATCGGCGGCGGAGCGGGAGCAGTGGCTACGTTTATCGTCAGTGGCGGTGGGCAATCGACGATCTTTCCAACAGGTGCGTTGGCGGCGGCAGTCGTGCCGTTGGCGATGCTTCCTTTCCGTGATATCGCACTATTGGCGTTTGGACCACTGCCATCCTGGAGCGACTTTGCGCGTCGAAAGTCGTTGTTTTTGAAAAACGCACTAAACGCATTCTTCTTGGGGCGTGCCATCGGACCAGTCAGCACAATCGCGTACTTGAACAAATCACCGAGCGACTTGTCTTCAATGCCAGTCAATATATCTGCGTGGGAATTTGCAGCATCTTGCTCTTGGTTGTTTGGCACGTGCGACTGCTTCGGTTTTGAGAGCGTCGACTGTTTTGCTTTCCCATTGTGCGGTTGTTGAGGTGTCGATATGACTCGTGACATCTCTTTCGGGACTTTTGCTGCCTTTGTCGATGGCTTGGATTCGACGGTCTCAGGTAGTGTAATCGAAAGGCTCAGTCGACGGGAATTCCGGCGCGCCGCCTCAATCACGTTGGTGGGCGGCGTGAGATCTTCCAAGACGTCTCGCAAGCACTGGATCTGGCCCGACTGTCGGCGCACGAGAATGCTGTGGCTTCGCCGCAGCGGAGTCGCCAGATCGGGCATCTCGAGCGGAGAGAGTTCGTCGGTCTTGGGAGTTGCGATTTCGCCATCGACCTCAATGTGGTGATTGATGAGGAGCTGTTTCAATCGCGCGACCTCCAGTTCCAGCGTGGCGCACTTTGGACATGACAGCGACGTCATACATCCAACGGGCGGCTGACGAAGCTGTTGAACAGTCGAGCGCTCCTCTTCCAGTCGCTGCTTCGTGTCCTACGAAGCAAACCGAATTCACAATGAGACGTCTGTCGTTTAGCGGTGCTTGTGTCCGTTCTAATTAATCCCAAACTGCGTACTCGAAGCCGACGACCGAGCTCTTGATTCACCTGCGCAATGTAGGAAGAGAAGGCGACGTGGTTAGAGCAGTCCTGGCTGCCAACTAATAGTGTCCGCGGCACCTTTGCTTCCGTGAGGAACTTGCGCTTCCAGTCTTCGTCATTTTTAGGAAGGGTCTCCTTGCGTGAAAGTTCCTGCATTAGACGAGACGATAAATCATTGGGGATTGCCACAGGGGCGTCTTCGGTGCCGGCGGGTGGCTGCTTGCTTTAATGGGACACTTCCTTCACCTTCAGTAGCCACGGTTTCCGAGCGGCGGTTTCCTTCGTGAGAGGACGCGCACGTGCGTGGTAGCGGGCCAGGTCAAGACCTCTGGGCGGTTGACTTGGCTGTTTTGGGACCTTACTGCCGAGACAACTTGATGGCCTCGGATTTGCATGCAAAAGAAACTAATCAAAAATGTATCACCAGTTTATCTGCTCCATTCCGATTCAGAGCCCGTGCGACGTAGACCACTGTCGCGTTCAGGCGAGAGCAACGACGCATCCGAGCTATCGGTTGAAAGTCGTCGCTGGGAGCCATCAAAGCTCGCGGCTTGCAGCACAGCCGACTCGCATGCAATTTGGTTGCCTCGGCTGTCGAAAAGTGACGCAGAGTCCAGCGCCGAGTCCACGGGGCCGTCATTATGCGGTGGCCACCGCAGACGAGGACACGTTCTGGAGTCGAGACGATCGACGCGTCGGCGAGGTACGGCCACAAACTTGGCGGCGGTGCGATAACACACTGAGACGGTTGTGCCTGCCACCAGTAAATAGCCTGTGGGCAGAAATATTAATATCGTGTCCTGAGTACCATTCCATTAACCATTCACTACGAGCTAAGGAGCTTACCGTCGGGGAACGTAAAGTTGTAGTAAATGCCCCGGTCAGTCGAGTGCTCAATGCGGAGCTTGCATCCCGACAAATCGATATCGGCGAGTCTACGTAACAGCAATCACAGGAATTGGTCAGAGCGATCGTGATATTCTGGCGATTTGCAGTTAGAGGGGCTTACCCAGCGTTCTTGATCATGATGCTGTCGCTATCGAGATCCGTAAAGACAAAGAGATTGTCCGAGTGCGACCAGCTCAGCGACTCGCGCGGAATACTGTCGACCAACCGTGGCACGGGCTTTTTCAGGATCACAACGCCCAGCAGCGAGCAAAAGACGGCGCACACGGCAATCAGCATGGCCACCATGTCTTGGATATGGACATGGTGGTGACTTTGTGGTCGCGCTGGAAGGATTGGCGTCACGTCGATCTATAAATCCACAACCACCAGTTAGACCATCATCACTGCGTCATCACTGTCGTAGCAGGAGCGCACCTTGTCAATAAACGCTTTGTGGGGAAACGTGCAGTCCTGCAAACAATATCACGCGACTCAGCCAGACAAAAGTCTGGGGGCCACCACCGACTCGTTAAAACGCACCTGTTCTCCGGTACACACCTCCCTCTTTTCCACAGCAGCGACAGTCGAGACCGCGGCCATGACGCACAAAAAAACTACCACCGCGCAAGGCACTGCGTATGTTGCCGTCGACTTCAACATGGTCACCAATTCACTTTCCCTCCACTCTCAGACGGCGTCAGACCCGCAATCGGCAGCTCCTTGACTCGCGCTTCCACTGAGAAGGTTATCGTTCTCTTTCCTTGCGGCGGGTGCGCTTCTGCCTGTGCGTTCCTCTACCCGCACGTGCTTGTCCTCTTTCTGTGGGGTTTCCTTTTCTTTCCTGACTTCAACACCAATTAGGCCGGAATGACAAAACGAGAAAAGGCCGCGAAACGCATGCTCAATACGGCCCACATCATAGACTGGAACACCATGTGGGACCGTGCCAGATCTCAAAATGGAGCCATGTTGGGTTACGTGGTGCAGGAACCAAAGTATAACCAACGTCTACACTGTATCCTCCTTACCGCAGCTCGAGGCCGAGCTCGTCGACCATCTTGTCGCGCACTTGCACCTGTATGTACCATGGTGGCGGTTAGTGTTTGTATGCATAACCAAGAGACTCGTGTCCTAAGACGCACCTGCAATTCGTCGACCTCTTCGTTGGTGAGGTTACGGTCCATGTGGCGGTACATGATACGGTAACACTTGCTCTCGCGCTGGGTCTTTGGGTGGCGGAACTCGTCGACAAGCGCGACCTTTTCGACCATGTCACCAGCAATGTCGCGCACAACCTCACACAAATTGTTCTCGTGAAAGTCGTCGCCGTGCCAGAAGCTCACGTCCTTGTAGCATACGGGGAACTTGCTGTACGGCTTGAACTTCGTGATCTGGCCGTCCTTGAATTGCGAGATGAAGCGCTCGTCGGTCGACCAAAAGAGACGAATGTCGGGGATATCGAACAGCACCATCGCGAGCCGCTCGAGACCGAGCCCAAACGCCCAGCCGACTTCCTCGCCGATGCCAGCACCACGCACAATCTCTTGCTGCAGCACACCGCTGCCAAGCACTTCGAGCCATTCGTCCTATAGAAGCCAGATACAGCAAACGAGTGAGAACATTGAATTAAGCCCAGCGCGTATCCAAACCTTTTCCACTCACGTTGAAGAAGATCTCGAGCTCCAGCGACGGCTCTGTGAAAGGAAAGTACGCATCGACCCAGCGCATCTCGACCTTGCCAAACAGCTCCGCGACCATACCCTCCAACACCTTCTTTAACTCTTCCTCGACAATCGCTACCTTTTCCTCACGCGGCATTGACGGATCCAGCTATAACGTGGGCAAATAGACAAGATCAAATCAACTGTACAAGCAGCAACCGATTCTACAAGCGATCGCTGTACCTCAGAGAAGATGCGCACGCCTTCCATCTGGTGGAAAACGGGGTAGTGGCTCGCGTCGATCTCGTCACGACGGTAGACGTCGCCGCTGACGAGAAACGACTTGAATCCTTTCTTCATCATTTGCACTTCGTGTGCGCTCGTGTGGGTGCGCAGCACCGTGTCCGGGTCGACGTAGTACGTATCCGTCGGGCGACGGCTCACGTGGTCCGAGGCCACGAGCATCGAGTCAAAGCAGTCGTAGGTCGAGACAAGCGGACTCAAATCGTCCACGATCGTGAACTTGGGATGGCTGAGAATGCAAGCAATTGCCTCACATGTTAGCCTTGGCGGCGGATTTCCAAAGAGGCGTGACTGACTTCGTACCCGTGCGTCTCATGGAGGCTGTCAAAGTATCGCTCGATCTTGGTCTTGATGATGTTGAGCGGGTGGTGCTTGCGCAGGTGCAAGTTGGTACCAATTTTGAGTGCGATGGATTCGCTCACGTTGCAGCTCGGATGCTTGTTCTTCATCCACTCGAGCTCTAATGTCGCCCAGCCACACATTCATCCATAAGCGTGTGGGGTTCACAGAAGCCACACCATTTTCCAACGCACCAGTGCCCATCATGGACAGCGCACGCGCCTGCCACATGGAAGATCCCTTGCCTAGCGTCAGCGCATTGCTGCTGCGCGTGGGTGCGCGCACCGAGCGCGAAAGGCGCCGCAACAAGCCGCTCATTTTGCGTCGCGTATCAAAAGCAATGGCAGCTCGCAAGTTGCTGTCCGCACAAAACCCCAGCACCACAACACTAACTTGAGGTGGTACACACTATACAGGTTGATTTGCTCTCAAGAACTAAGCCAAGCTAGAACACTGGATCCTGCAGACGATCGCAGTCATGTTGTCTGCCTGGTCACCAAAGATGTGGTCGGCGCGGAGAATGTTGGCTTCCATGAGATCGGTCACGAGGCGGTCGAGGCGGCTCTGGTGGTGGCTGTGCTCTGGCTGCTTGGAGTTTGTGGTTGGCTCTGGTCGCGATGGCCACAGGCGGAAACTGCGGTTCGGGTCCTGGCGCTCTGGCTTGACCGTATCGTTGTGCTCGACGAGAAACGCCAACAATTCCTCGTACTTCCAGTTGTCCCACACGCCGTCCGATGCGACGACCAGGAAAAACTCGGCCGTCTCACGTTCCTCTTGCTCCTTGTCCATGGGCTTGTCCGTCGGTGACGCTCGGTTCTTGGGGCTCTGCTTGACGTGTCCAGCCAGCACTGCGTCCAGCGAAATCTCCTGAACGGTTGGCTCGTCACAGACGCCGTACGCGTGCATGTGGAAGTCGCCCAGCGACCGCGTGAACGCCAGCGAGTCGGGAAACGGCGCCTCGAGCGGCGTCGTCACGATCGTCGCCCATTCGTCGCGCACATTTTTGTAATAGTCGCCAATCATATTGTGGTGCACGAGCCCACGCGGACTCACATTAAAAACCGGAAGTCGCTGCTTGCGCGTCGAGCGCGACTGCGTCGGCGATTTGCGCGAATAGTCGTAGACAAACTGCACTTGCGCCTCTGGACTGCCATACGAATGGCGCCGCACGCGCAGAAACTCGCTCTCGCAGTCAGCGCTGTGGTTGCCCGTGAGCACGACACTGTCCTTCTTGATCTCATCGCGAAAGCGCAGCGTGAGTCCTCCGTCCGGATTTGTTGGCGGCTGGGTCGTCTTGCTCGGGATATTAATTGCACCGCGCGCTTGCGCGTGGCTGCGTGTGCGCACGTCATTGGGGCTCAGCATGGGCTCGCGTGCGGCGCCTAGCAGCACGGCCGAGTCGCCGACGTTCGCCGTGAGAATCTTGCGGCCACCGTGGAGCAAGACCGTAACTGTCGCGCACGTTCCGCCACGGATACAGATGCCATCGTCGTTGTCATCGTCGTCGCGATCTTTCCGCACGAGCGAGCCGTCAATCTCCTGGACGCGATACCCGCGCTGCTCGTAAATGCCACGAAACACACTCTTGATCATGTCGTGGCACGACCGAAAGAGCCGCGTAAACACACCATGCGGATCGGCTTCGAGCTGCGCGTACTGCGCGGCCGTGAACGACCGAAACTGCGCTTCGAAAAACGCCTTGGCGGTCAGCGCCGCGTCCTTGCCCGTGTCGCGTCCGTGGCCGTCAAACACGCCCAGCACCATGGCGTCCTGTTGGGTATCCTGCAGCAAAAAGAACGCATCCTGGTTCTGGTTCCTTGGACGTCCCGGATCCGTGACGCCGCTCGCGCTCACGACAACGTGCATGGTCTTGGTTTTACTATTAGTAGTGGTCGGTGGTGGTGGTGGTGACTCGGGGGTCGTCTCCCTTGGTGGCGCGATCTGCTCTGTAGTGTCGAGACCAATGGGCGTAGTCGCGACGCAACAGCGGCGCGGAGCGACTTGCGGGCGGCGACGACTGGAATAGTTTCCATAGTAAATCGATCGCGAAACAAAGACGCTCATCTCCTCTTGCAGGTGGTGGGATCTTGGTCTTTTCGGGAAGGGGCGGGGCTTGAAGTTGCGGGTGTGTGTGTTGAAGCTTCAATACCAAGTACCAGTATAGAGTCTGCTTGAAGTGATCGACAGGATCTCACACTGAGGAAAATAGGGATCTGATCACGAGAAGACGAAATGGAGTCTGAGCATGAGAGGCTGGGCGGATTGCGGGGATTCCCCAAGGAGGTTTCCCCGCGCTAGTGCGACGACGCACGTCTGTCTGTCGGCGTGGACCTGAGCGGGGGAACCTTACCAGTAAAAAAATATGGGCGATTCCATTTTGAGAGACCGGTCTTCTTTTTTATTGCACCGCTTTCCCACAGAAGCAAGTCGTGGGTGCTGGCGACCGAGCGTCAGATGGCCCATGTTGAAGATGAGAAGATGCCCAGAATATAAAACCCTTTGATGGAGCGATGCGCACAGAAGCAGATGTTCGTCATAACTGATCGATTAGATTATGGAAATAGTGAACAACAGACCTTCCATACTGCGTGGTCCTGGATTCTAATGGTGGCTCATAGCCACGCAGTGCAAGAGGAAAAGGGATTGGCCGCTTTCCGTAATCCTCTGGAGCGGCAAAGACATGCGCTGGGAAATAAACTACCCTAACCTAGCCTAATTGGATGGATTAGTCTCTTTGCTTTCGGAATTCCGTCGAAGCATCGTTCAGGCTAATTTGACGACCATCACTCTTACTGACGTCAAAGGTGTTGGGGAGCTCCATCGAAAATCGTCCGACCGCATATGCAGGAGCTCATCGTGCGCACGGCCGTAGAGAAGAGCCGCGCGACGGCGGTCGCTGCTGCTGCCGCCGTGGCGAACCATCCGCTGGCTAGTGCCGATGAGATCGCTCGCCATATCGATAAGCTTCGCCGCTTCTTTGACGACGCCCATGGTCGCACGGTCGTGCTCACGGGCGCAGGGATTTCGACCGACTCGGGCATCCCCGACTATCGCGGTCCAAACGGCGTGTACATGCGCAACAAAGACTTTAAACCGATCCAATATCAGCAGGTACGCTCCAGCGTCTTTGATAGGGGACAGAGCAGAGAAGTCTCATTGCGGCTCGCTCTGTTTGCCGATAGTTTGCAAAGGAACACGAATACCGTCAGCGGTACTGGGCGCGCAGCTTTCTTGGCTGGCCCAAGATCCTCTCGGCCGAGCCGAATCGCTCCCACTATGCTCTAACGACGCTGCAACAGTTGTCCGTGGTCTCGAATATTCTCACGCAGAACGTCGATCGGCTCCACACGAAGAGCGGCACCGAGGACGTCCTCGAACTCCACGGCTCGCTCCACGAGGTCGAGTGCCAGTCGTGTCGCCACGTCTCGTCACGGCAGCACTACCAAGACCAGCTCGCCGACATGAATCCAACATTTGCGAAATGGCTCCAGCGTCATCCGTTCCAGGACGGCGCCGACGTCGCGTCAAGCGTCAACCCAGACGGCGATGTCGAGATCACGTGGGACTATGACGACTTTGTGTACCCAGCGTGCCTGAAATGCGGCGGCATTGTCAAACCAAAGTACGTGGATTGTTGTATTAGTTGCTATTATCACCACTAGAATAGTAATACTCATCTCTGTACTATCTCTAGGGTCGTCTTCTTTGGCGAGAACATGCCGCTGGCCGTGCGCGAACAGTCGTACGACTGGGTCGACGACGCCAACGCGTTGCTCGTCGTGGGTTCCTCGGTCCAAGTCTTCTCGGCCATGCGGCTCATCACGCGTGCACGCAACAGATTGATCCCAGTGGGCATTGTGAACCTCGGACCGACCCGTGCCGACGATCAGTGCGATCTGCGCATCGACGTGCCGTGCACCGAGCTGCTCACGGGCGTCGTCGACGCCTACCACCTCAATTAGAACCCACACACACACCATAGACGGGGATCAAATTTTGACTTTTTTTTGTTACGTCAGTATTTACTACGGATATGGAAAGCAACCAAATGACTATCCTAGGAGGGGGGGCTTCTCTTGTTTTGGATAGAAACAAAGAAAATTTGTGGAGCACATACAAACGAAGGCATCGTGTGGCATCCATGGCGCGACGGAGGGAGGAGGTGAAGTTTAAGAAAACGATACGGAAGACACTTTTTACTTGGACCACAGCGTTCGTGTGGGCATGGCCGACGACTTGGACGCGCTCTTGACCAAGGGCGACGGTAAGTCGCCACTACTGGCCGAACCAGCGTCCGACGGCTTGCGCGAAAAGCTATTGTTGCTGCTCAGCTTGCGCGCACCGGGACTGGCCGCCGTGGCCGTGAGATCGTCGGTCGAGTTCTTGCGCTCGAGACCGCTAAACGCCGCGTCGCGGCCAAACGTTACCGACGCCGAGCGATCAAAGTCGTGCGGGCGCTCGGCGCTCATGCCGTGCTGACCAAAGAGCGGCACAGCACCAGCGGCCTCTTGGAGCTGTGCCTTGGAGAACTGGCGTTTGTTGGCAGTCGACTCCTTGACGCCCAGTGTCGGGCCCGTAAACTCGGGCACATTCTTCTGGACCGTGCGGCCCAGCGCATGGAGACACTTGACGACAAGACCAACATTCTTGAGCTCAAAGAGATCAACCGTCTCAAACAAATCGTACTCGGCGACGCCAATCGCACGGCAGGCCTTGAGAAATGCCGTAATGTTTTCCATTTGCTTGAACGGCATGGGCGACGTCTGGATGCGCGCGACCGACTTGGGCTTGATCGCATTAATGAGCTGGCACAAAATGACGCCGTCCTTGAGCGAGTCGCCAAACTCGGCGAGAAATTTCTCGTTCAGAATCGCTTCAATCCATTCTTGGGCCTCCTCCATGGCGCCATCGTCGTCGCCCAGCGTGCGCGACGAGTTCAGACCGGGCACACCACTGCGCACGGGTGTCGCCTTGACGGGCGACTCGGGGGCCGGCGCCGGTGCAGCCTTTTCGGGGGATGCAGGCTGGGGCGTCGATCCCGACGAGTGCGCACGCCACGACCGCTTTGGCGACGTGGGGGACGCCGGCTTGGGGGCCGACGCGGCCGACTGCGCACGCCACGAGCGCTTCGGCGAAAGAGCGGGCTTGTCCGGCGATGGTGACGGCGACGACGACGACGCGTGCGACTTTTCGCTGAACGACGCGTTCTGAATCGCCTTGGATAGCGACGCCACCGAGTCGCTCTTGACAGGCTTGGCCGATGGTGGCGGCGACGAGGAACCGGCCGGCGGCTTGTTCCACGAGTTCTGGCGCCACGACGTCTGCGGAGACGGCGCCGGCGTCGGCTCTGGTTCGACCGGTGGCGGAGGAGGCGCCGCACGCGCGCGCGAGACCATTTCAATCTTCTCTTGCGACGGCGGCGGTGGCGGTGGCGGCGCGCGGCCAAAGACACCGCGTGCAGCGTCAGCGCCAAACGTCACGTCGTTCGAGCGGGTCACGTCTTGGCGCTCCATCGTGCGCATGCTTCCGTAGCTGATCTGCGTTGGCGTGTTACGCGCCTTAATGAGCTGCTCCTGCGAAAATTGGCGCTCGTTCTTGAGCGATTCCTTGACACCGAGCGTGGGGCCGTCAAACTGCGGGTAGTGCTTTTGCACGGCGCGGCCAAGCGCATCGAGACAGCGCACGACAATCCCCAAATCCTTGAGCTCAAAGAGGTCAACCGTCTCAAACAGATCATGCTCGTTCACGCCCATGACGCGGCAGGCCTTGAGAAACGCCGATACGTTCTCCATGAGCTTGAACGCGAGCTTCGACTTATTCTCAATGCGCTTGACAATGCCCGGATGGATCTTGTTGACGAGCGTGCAGAGAATCACGCCGTCGCGAAGCCCCTCGCCAAAGTCGTCGCCAATCTCGAGCCCAGTGATGGTCTCGATCCACTCGCGGGCCTCGTCCTCCATGTCGTAATCATACTTTTCCGCAGCACGGCGCGCTAGCTCGGCGTCCAGACCGTAGCCACCACCGCGGACCTTGACAGGCGTAGTGGTCATCTTGACTTGCGTGTGTGTTGTACTTTCTTGGAGCGTGTTGTTTGCCGCCGATTCGCAAATGCGTTCTCCCCGTCGAAGAACCGTTCCGCCTTATAAAGAACTGATCGGCGTTTGAAGAACATTTCTCTCTTCGCTCCGATTGCGTGCAATCGGACACGACTGGTGCCACCGAGAAGAAGGAGTCGGTGGTTAGACCCGAACTGTACACTTCATGCCACAAACCAGATGGCGGATAGTAAGGACCTTACCATCTGGGTTTGAGAAACACCGCACTTGTGGACCAAAAGCTCACCAAGATCACCGGCAAAGATCTCCATTTATGTGGACCAATGTACGGTTCGCAACTGTGTACACCGTGATGACGTCTGCACAACGTCACGTGGCCCGAAAAAAGGACTGGATTAACAGCAAGTTGATGGACAACGAGTTCCTGTCCCATTTAGTTCCCCACATCCAGCGTCCCGAGTTCCAGCGTCCGGAGACCTGGTTTGCTGCGTTTAATCGTTCCGGTCGTGCATACGTCACGTGGCCACAGGCCTTTCGGCGAAAGGCGCTTGGGCCACGATGACGGCATCCATTTACTCTGGGTTTCCGTTCGTACTTTCAAGGAACGGATCTGATTTTGCCGCCACTTTCACTGGATTTGACGTATCACCTTGGTTGAGACAGGTCGTTAAGACGTCATGTAATCAAGAAAACTTGACCAAGCTCTCTGGATTCTCTGGATTCCGACCCGCTTTTCATTCAGAGGGCTGGAGGAATAGACTATCCGGGCAGGGATGGCGGATAGTCATTAATTTATAGAGAATAGTCATTAATTTATGTTATGTACAGTAAAACCGCGGCATGCGAACTTACAAGAATGGGATAAAATCCCTGTTCATACTTTCGGAGGGTGGATGAGCAATTCTGATTGGTGTAAGACAGAACTGTCTGATCCTGCCAAGAGTTATGGCCGTGTGCAAACGACGGACTTATTATTAACTGCTAAAATTAGTATCGGTTTATAGGGTCGCCATCCCTGATCCGGCGGGCTTCCCCATCTAGAGCTCCGGATGAACGGATGGGGGTTTGCAACACGGACACCCGGTCGTCTAAGCGTCATGTGGGCGTGAGAACTTGAGCAGCCACCGTCCAGAAAGATACGCCGACTGAATATTGCCAACTGATATTGGGAGCCACATGGCCGGGACACTGATGATGTATCCATGTCAGA
>JAADVC010000484.1:0-20090 GCA_023334575.1 Pythium volutum
AACGTCCCCTTGCGTTACCGGTGTGCTGGTAAAAGTCCACCAAGTACAGACCAATAGAAAGTATCTGTCTGCACTTTCGTAGCCCTTGAACGCCAGAGCAGACTCATCGAAGGTCGAGTCGGACGGAAAAGAGTGGACTGACGCTCCACGGTCTCACACACGTGCGTGCTGAAAGGTGGTCTTGGTCTTGTTCCTGTTCTGGATCCGCATCTCCCCCTGTGGGGACATTGAAGTTCAGTAGGAGCGGCCTCCCCCACAGTATTGTGGCACATTTACTGTTAGCAAGACCTGCAGGACGGAGTCCAGTTGGTTGTACAGTACAGTATCCACTTGTACCTCGGATGAGTTGTGCAGCGGCTGGGAGTTTGGGAAACTGAACTCAACGGTTGCGAGTTGCGTGTGGCTCATGAGATGTCCGGATACAGGCCCTGGATACACGTTGCATCGCATGCTGCAACGCTTGCGTCCGTGACCTTTAGGCGGTTTAAGTAGGCCAATCCCCAATACGTACATGCACAGCAAGACCACATCTGAACGGGTCGCCCAACTGACGCACCACCACCCTTCTGTTGATGCCGGTGCTAAAGTACAGTATGCCTCCCCTCTCTTCGAGTGCCCAGGCTTCCTCTCCCGCACCCACAAAGCACTGAATCCTCCAAATTCTGGACCGCCATGCGATTCTTCAAGAATATCGACAGTCTCCAGGAATCACCTGAGACTGTCCCAGGCATATTTTACGCCCTGAGATAAGACCACAGTATCCGTAGGTAGATATTTTTTCTATTCCAAAACACCACGCTTCGCGACAGACGACCAACTCGGCGTCCTCACCGCATGGGACCGATCACAAACCCTTTCTGCCGGGCGGTTGTCAAAGGGAGCTCTTCGCGTCGTCTACTTTTACTACTGCAGCATTCCGAAACGTGCCGCTTCCCAAGCGCGTGTCCAGTGCTGGGTCCGCTCTTTGCCCACCCCAATTGAAAACGAGCGTCTCATCGCACGAGCGTCCCACCTCGCCGTCCTCGTGGCAGCGACCATGCAATCCAACGCCATGCAGAATCCCCACCAGAGTTCGCTCACCAACAGTGACGCACTCAGCGACATGCACAGCGTCTACCCGACCAAGCGCACGCGCACACACACGCACGGGTCCCAGGTCAGAGACGCGCCGCTGCTCGAGCCGCTTCGTGGTGAAGCCACGCGTACCGACGGACTCGCGGTGCGCGACATGATTGTCAGCGGCTTTGACCAGAGCGTGAACCTGTCGGTTTGGAAAGTGTGTCTCGCCGCGGGCATTGGTATTGGACTCGGCGTGCTGTGCACCCATATCAAAATCAGCGCCGCCGCCGCCAAGTGGATCGCGTTCCCCGGGGATCTCTTCATCTCGGCGCTCAACTGCTTGATCGTGCCCATGGTGTTTTGCAGTGTCGTTGTGTGTATCGGCGAGCTCATGAACGCCGGCAAGGCCGCGTCCATTGGCGGCCGCACAGTCCTTTACTTTGTCGCGTGCTCGATCACAGCGTCGACCATTGGCGTGCTCACGGGCTTTTTGTTTTCGACGGCATTCACGCTCCAGAATAAAAAGGCCATCGCACCGCGCGGTGCCAAGGTCGTGAGTCTGCTCTGCGAGAGCGGCGCCTTTCTCACCATGGAAGCCAGCGGCCTTGTGCGCTGCACGGCCAACGCGACCGTGAGCGACGCGCTGTTCACGCTCAACGACACGACCGGGTTTTTCACGGTCCAGTCGGCGGGTTACGCGAGCCTGAGTGTCACGGACCAGATCTTTGCGATCCTCAAGAGCCTCGTGCCCGACAACATCATCAATGCCTTTGCGACCTCGGCGACGCTCAGTGTGATTACGTTTGCCGTGTTTTTCGGCATCGCACTTTCGCGCAGCGTCGACCGTGTCAAAGAAGGCGAGAATTATCCGCTGCTTTTGATTAGCCACGCCAATGTGGTTTGCCGACTGCTTGTGAACAAGGTCGTGGCCATGATCCCGATCGCCATCATTTCCATGATTGCCGGCTCCATGGTGCAGTCCACGAGTTCGGCCGACGCGTTCAAGAGCGTCGGGTTTCTCATTCTCGCGCTGCTGGTCGGACTCTCGACGCTCACGCTGGGCGTGCTGGGGTCCATCCTATTTATCACGACGCGTCGCAATATTTTCTCGTGGTTGCGCCACATTGTGCCAGCGCAAATCTTTATCTTTGGCTGCTCATCGTCGATCGCGACGCTGCCGATCACATTGCGGTGCGTCGAGTCGTCGCGTGAAGTCTCACCAGCGCTCGCGCGGTTTGTGCTGCCGCTCGGTGCGACCAGTAACCTCAACGGCACGGCCGTGTACATGCCGCTCGCGTGTATTTTCATGGCCAGTGTGAGTGGCAACGAGGCCTCGCTCACGCCATTGACGTATATCATGCTCGCACTCGTCGGTGCGATCTCGTCGTTTGGCGTCGCGCCCGTGCCGTTCTCGGGGCTCGTCATGATGATCACGGTGTGGCGCACGGTGTTTGGCCTGGACCTGCCGCCACAGGCGTTTTCCATGCTGGTCGGCGCCGAGTGGATTCTCAACCGCATGCGCGCGATCGTCAATATCACAAACGACACGATCTTGTGCCGTATTATCGCGCAGCAATGTGACGAGACGATCGACGAGCAGCTCGGCCAGTCGGATGCCGTCGACCATGACGAGAACACGCCCGTGTCGCCCCACCCAACGGCCTCCATGTGAGGCGTACGCCAATAAATAGGATATTTGTATAGATATTGACCCGTCAGCAATGAACCATCGCGTGGACTCTTGTCGTCTCTTGCAGGCTTTATCGTGCGGGCATGGTAGGACAGCTTTGGCGTACTGGGAAACTGTCCACGATCTGAGCGGATGCCTAAGCTCGATACAACCACCGCGTCGAGGGGGTTCAATGGCTGCGCTGCTGGGCCAATTGAGCCGGGCTGCTGATGCTTGAGCTGAGACCTTGCGCTCTCAACTTGTGTGAAGAAGAGAGGCCGTACTAGTGTCATTGTGTAGCTTGTGGGGACCGAAGTTCCATTACATCTCGGTTGGTGTTTTGGTCTTGGTGGAGAGTGCGTCGAGAAAGAGTGAGCACCACGGATGGAGGGCCAAAGACACGCTGGGTTCGCTCTGGGAAAATCAATCGTACCAGTATCTTGAAGGATTCCATACGCGGGCCCGACCCGACAACTAGAGTCTCAGGATCATTGACCCGAACTTGCCACTGCCACGTTGCCGCCGTGTGATTGCCAATCGGAGATGCGGTCTTTTGGGAACCGCGCCGAGTCGCTCCAGAGCTTGACACACTCTTGCGTCAGGGTACCGCAGTGTCGGTGGTTCCTCTGGATTTGTGTCAACTCGGCGTTTTTGTCGAGGTGGCGATTCTGAGACTACCACACTGGCGTCTGGGGTCCCGAGACGTGGACTATTACAGGGGTATGCTTCAAGTAAATACACCCGGGCCTCTGGGGGATTTACTCCCTGGAGGGAAAGAAAGGATCCGGCACGAGGCTCGAGACGGATCATCACGTTGACGGGGAAATGGTCACGCTTGTACACAGTTCTTGCGTCACGTAAAACACGAAAGGGGGGCTCTGCACATCGCAACGTCCGACCATTTATTATTGTTCTGTCTTGGCGAAATGGCCAGTTTCTGATGGAAAGTTCCATGAAGCCATCAGCAGGATCAGCAGAGCAGGGGACGGGACGGGACCGAACCAACGCGGCTTGCTTCGTGTTGCTCACGAAATTGTTGGCCCGACTTGTCAAGCGAGCCTTGTGACTTAGCATTGATAGGGGCCAAACACTGTAATGTGCAGCATAGCTCTGGCTACCAAGCCAATGCCTATTTTGGAGGCACCGGCTTGGCACACGTCTTGTACTCTCATAAGGTCATAGCCATGCAACGCATTGCAGAATTTGAACGCTATTGCTCAACAAAACTAATCGTTCCAGCGCATGAAGGTTGTCCAAGAATTTGTACCGTATCCGGATACATTGCAGCAAGCGTGGAGCCACCGGGCCCCCGTGAAGCCGCTGGTCAACATTGCTGCAAGTGATACTTTGGGTACTGGGTGCAAAGGGTGCTCTCCATGCCAGCAGCCACGATGGCTTCTACTATCACGCACCCAATGCGCTTGCTGAGAGGGGAGCCCATGGCTTTCCTTTTCAAAGTTTCAAAGACACTGTTTGCTTGGAAGAGAACAATGGCGATCGCAAGGCAAACCGTGTTTGATTCCGAGGCTTGCCGAACTGTAACGCCAGCGGGAGTCACTCCCGTTCGAAATAACGGGAAACCTTTGGAGGGAGAGAGAACGCGAAGATCCACATCGTGGGGGGATGAGATCCGCTCAACATGTACACTGTTCAGACTGAGCACCAAATGGGGTGAACTGAACTCACGGTGGCAACCCTTCCAATCTCAGGAGAACCACGTGCAAGCGACAAATGGCGACAGCCACGTGGGCGTGGGACCCGCAGCTGCGAAACGGCTCGCGCTCAACTTGTCAGTTCCTGCAGATCAACCACGGTTCTATCCATGATTTAATTGACCTTAGGAGATATGAGCCAATCAAAAGGATTATTTTATGGACTTAACCACTCCTGTCTATTTGAATTAGCATATAGAGACCATGTCCGATGGCCCTTTGGGATCACTTGGACCGGCCATGTACAAGTGAGACTGTGATGCACTATTTTCTGTTTCGTCCGTGTTTCGCTCAGACTCAGTCTCTGATGCTAGCCATTTCCTAATATTAAATCGATCTGAGTCAGGTCTGGTTTCTTATCGTATGACAGGCAACGCGACCTGTTTTGCGTGTGTGTGGCGTTTGATTCCCAGCCGGGAAGGCGCTCGCTGATGTTTTCCCCGTGCCAGGAATCCAGACCGTCCCTTGTGAACTGCACCTGCAACCTGGGATATATTTAGTGTATGTTTTTGACCCAGCCCGCCAAGCTGTTCTCTTGTCCGGTCCAGTCAGCCCACGAGCCTCCCGTCCGCTTGTTTGGCTGTCGTCGGCTCGTGTGTAATCGCTGGTCAACCGGATTTTCCCATCCTCCACCTCGCGTTTTTTTCTCTGTCAGTCTTGTCTTCCGAGTCTTTTCGCGTCGAGGTCATCTCGAGACAAGCACTTCACGGACCGTTCGCGCATTCGCTTTCTGGCCGCCACTCTGCGTCTATCGCTCTCGTGCACAGTCCAGCTAATACTCCTACTAACGGTGCGGTGACACTCTCTCTCGTGACGACCAGAAGCCAAACCACAATGTACACGGGCAGTCTCAGCATGAGCCCGCTGTCCAATAGCGACGCGCACAGCATTTACCCGCGCAAGGTGCGCACCAACACCAACACCATGATCAAGGACCCGAACACGCACGCGCTCCACACGCCCGTGGACGACCACGCACAACTCGGTGGCGACGGGCTCGAGATCCGCGACATGATGGCCACGGGGTACGACACGGCCGTGCTCGCGCCGATCTGGCAAGTGCTGCTCGCCGCGGGCATTGGCATTGGCCTTGGTCTGCTGCTCACGAACCTCAAGATCAGTGCCGACGCCGCCAAGTGGGTCGCGTTTCCAGGGGATCTTTTCATCGCTGGGCTCAACTGCTTGATCGTGCCCATGGTGTTTTGCAGTGTCGTCGTGTGTATCGGCGAGCTGGTCGAGGCCGGCAAGGCCGCGTCGATTGGCGGCCGCATGATCGCGTACTTTGCCGTGTGCGCGATCACGGCGTCGTCGACGAGTGTGCTCGTGGGCTTTTTGTTTTCGAATCTCTTCAGTATCAAGCTGCGCGCGCCCGTGGTCGACAAGACGCCACTGCTCAACCTCGCGTGCCAGGGCGGTGGCGTGCTGAGTATGCAAGCCAGCGGACTCGTGAGCTGCACGCTCACGAACGTGACTGAGAGCATTACGCGGTTCACGCTCAACGACACGACGTCGTTTTTCACGGCGCAGTCGTCCGGGTACGCGAACCTGAGTGTCACGGACCAGGTCTTTGCGATCATGAAGAGTCTCGTGCCCGACAACATTATCAACTCGTTTGCGCAGGGCACGACGCTCAGTGTCATTACGTTCGCCGTGTGCTTTGGCATTGCACTCTCCAAGAGCGTCGACAAGACGCGCGAGGGCGACAACTATCCGCTCCTTCTCATTAGCCACGCCAACGTCATTTGCCGCATGCTCGTGAACAAGGTCGTGGCCATGATTCCGATCGCGATCGTGTCCATGATTGCCGGCTCGCTCGCCAAGTCGCCGACCTCGGCGGCGCTGCTCGAGAGCGTCGGCTTTCTCATCATTGCACTTTTTATCGGGCTCTTTACGCACATGGTTGGCATTCTCGGCACGGCGCTTTTTGTGATTACGCGCCGCAACATTTTCTCGTGGTTGCGCCACATTGTGCCGGCGCAAATCTTTATCTTTGGATGTGCCTCGTCGATCGCGACTCTGCCCATCACGCTGCGTTGTGTCGAATCGTCCCGTGAAGTCTCACCGGCGCTCGCGCGGTTCGTGATCCCGCTCGGTGCGACCAGTAACCTCAATGGCGCGGCCATCTACATTCCCATGGCGTGTATCTACATGGCCAGTGTCAGCGGCAACGAGGCCTCGCTCACGCCCGTGACGTATATCATGCTCGCGCTGGTCTCGGCCATCTCGTCGTTTGGTATTGCACCCGTGCCGCATGCCGCACTGGTCATGGTGATTACGATCTGGCGGACAGTGTTTGGCATGGACCTGCCGCCACAGGCGTTCTCGATTCTCGTGGGTGCCGACTGGATCCTCGATCGCATGCGGTCAATTGTCAACATTACGAACGACACGATCCTGTGCCGTATCATTGCGCACCAGTGCGACGAGACGGTCGAGGCCCAGCTCGCGCAGGGCCAAAACAACATGGTGACGACGCCGAACTCGGCCATGTAAACCTCCAAGCATTAGGAACGCCCACCCATGGATATGTAAACCCCCCTTTCCAAGTATGAAGAAACACTTGAGCCCCACAAACTGTCATTTGGCTCGCCTTACCTTACATATATGGACGACACCCAGAGAGAACAACGCCTAGAAATGGTGCATCGGACCCCGTGTAGTGTCCCTGACGAAGTCGTGGTTTTCCACCGAATCCACTGGTGCCGTCGAGTGGCTCGCATCGACAAACTGCTGCCGCTCTCCTTCGCGGCAGTGCTCGGCGACGATCCGCGCGATGATCGCATGGCACGTCACGTTGACGAAGGTGCGTACACGCTGTGCGAACCAGTCGGCGACCACGAGCGTCGCGACGAGTCCACTGGGCTCGCCATTGATTCCCACGACTGCACGCCACACGGTGAGCACCATGACCATCTCGGCACTTTCTACCGTCTTGGCACCAAAGCCCGCGACGGCACTCAGCAGCCAGAGCTGCACGTACTTGGCGGCCGTGAGTTGATCAGAGAGGCCAGAGACTTGCGTGAGAAACACGACCGCCAGGGGCGTGTACAGACTCATGCCCGTGAGGTTGCAGGTCGCGCCAAGTGCCACGACGATGCGGTTAAGTGCACGGGGCACGTCACCGGTCGCGTCGACGCATTGCACGGTCAGCGGAAGCGTCGCAATGTTGGAGGCCGTGGCCAGTGCGAACGCCTGCGCCGGCAGCAAGTGCCTGAAGAAGCGACACAGGTGGCAGTGCGTCGAGAGATACAGCGCCGCGGCCAAGGCGACAAAGAGGAAGACGACTGCGGCCGTGACGAGTGCGAACCCGAGGTACACGGCACTGGCCGAGGACGTGGGGGGCGACGTGTGGGGCGTCGCGACCGCACCAGCGACGATCGAGATGACGGCGAATGGTAAAAGCCGCACGATCGCCTGCACGAGTATGCGCAGCAAGACTTCGGCCTGTGTGATCAGCAGCAGTACGTAGTTGGGCACGCCCTGGCGCGCGTCGTGGCCGTGGACCGACGCGATCGCAAACACAAAGGCCGTGAACACGACCGACACGTACGTGCCGTCGACAAAGCCCGTGAGCACATTGACCGGTACCATGTTGGAGAGCATGCCGACGATTTGGTCTGTGACCGAGAGTGCCGTAAAGTCGGTCTTGCTGTGCGTGAAGAACGCGTCGGTCTCGCGCACTGTAAAGACGGCCTCCGAGTCCGTGGTGTTCACGGCCGTCGTGGTTGCCCCGCAAAACACGGCGCCGCTGGTCGGGTCCATGGTGAGCCACTGGCGACTCGCACACTGGACCGTCAATTGCGGCGCAGTCGCGACCGTCTCGACCATTCGCGAGTGCGCAAACGTCGCGGAAAAACTCCACGCACACAGCGTCCCAATCGCGGCTGCGAGCAGCGCCGACAGTGCAAACCACAGCGCCGAGAGAAGTGCGATGCGGCGCACGGTCACGTTGCTCACGGCCTCGGCGACGGCGACCACGACCAGGCAAAACGTCGCCGGCACGACCACGCAGAGCAGTGCGTCCAGGTAGAGCTGGCCGGGCAGTGCGATCCAGGCCACGATCGCAGCATGGATCTCGAGGTGCGACAGCAGCAAGCCCAGTCCAACACCGGCGCCCGTGGCCGCAAGCGTCGCAAGCGTCGCGAAGATGGATGGCGGTGAGGCGCTCTGCTCGGCACGCGCAATCATATTGTACAGCTCGTGCTGCTGTGCCTCGTGGGCAAACGGATTGGGCAGCGGCGCGGCCGCGTCCTGGCTCGACGACGGATGAGTCGTTGCGGCTTCGTGGTTGATCGCCAAGTGGTTCACGGTCAATTTCGAACCGAGATCAGAGTGCTGCAACGACGACGGCGTCGCGACCGAGTCGCCGCGGTTGTAACGACTGAGCGACAGCGACTCGGCCTCGGACAGCGTCGACATGGAGTACTTGGCCATTTTGTATGAGGCGTGAGTAGCGAGCGAAAGCAAGAGTGCGGAGAAAGGGACGGACACGCTGTTCTGTTCTCGGTCTCTCTTTCTCTCTCTCTCTTTCTGGCGGTGGCTTTTCTGGCTTGTTGGCTATGTGGGATGTGGGGACAGGAGTTCGACGAACGTGATGCGCTTGACCGAGCGGACGTACCGTAAGTTACTGGAGTGTGGCCCGTGTTCTTCGGATCACCCTGGCATTGGATCGCAGGGCTTTCTTCAAGATCTCTTGAGGACACGGGCGTATAGAATATGTACGAATTTGAATTACCTGACATATACTATATCTCACGTGATCATATTCAAGCTACTCTACATAAAATGTGTACTCTGAAACCATATAACCTTGTATAAAACGACATATGTAAGCAGATGCGCTGAGGTGATTTATCGTCTACTGAGCAGTTTCAGCAGCCGCTTTTACTATCCTGACTTCAATCGAACGGTTCGAAAGAACCAGAAACGGGCCAGCATTTTGGCTTCTCGTCCGATATGTCAGAAGAAGACCATCCGGAAAGAACTAACGTTAGCGTCGTTCACAACCCCAGCAGATCCGCGTGGCATGGCGTGGCCATCCATCAGCACTCTCGACGCAGGGCTGTACAGTGATACCTGACGAAGGCCTAGAGGCAACGAACCTATTCGTCGCGGAACGTCATGCTATAGATTTCGTCAGCTCCGTAGTACGTACTGCATACAGTATTGTAGACCGCACGCCTTGGAAGCGTGCGTTCTCTTACCTTGTCGTAAAAATCCATTGGACGAGATGGGGTGATCGAGCAAGCGGGTATTTCCTAAGTGCCCACACGCAGACGGTCTCGTGTACAGTGCACTACAGGGTGTACACGTCGCCGTCGACGCGCACTGAGTCACTGGTCTTCGATCAACAACCAACTGGGGCAAACTGTTGCCCAGTGGAAGGGGGTCCTAAGGAAGTACAGTGTACTAAGCTTACCAGGGAGACTCACTCCTTTGTACCCCTCTGCATCACCCAACAAACTCATCTCTGACAAATTTTTCAAATTCTCACCCACGCACCCCCTAATAGACTACTCACCACGGTCATCTCTACAAGTAATAATCTTCTGTAATAGAGAAGACAGTGGGTGAGAATTTGTAGAGAACCTCTAATAATGCGTGCGCCACTCATGCTTGCGGTTCCACTGTGGGTGTGGCGAGTGGGCTCTGGCACAAAATTCCTCTCGACCGACTCACTCATCAAGCGAAATATCCAACAACAAGCAAACAACAGTTCTGTGGATTCTCTCCGCGTCCCTCGGGCGTTTTCCCGGCACATTCGATTTGTCGGCCCAGTTTCTCTGTACTGTACGTATCAGAGCTGGCCCACACTGGACAGTACTGCACTCAAAAAACGTAGCCATCTTGCCATTTCTTTCAGATTTGAGTCACCTTTCGCAATAAACCCTTCTTTCTTGCTGTTCTTCTCCTTCTGCTTCTTCTGTCGGCTCTTCCCCCCCACTCACCCCCTCAAGGCGGAACGGCCATGGCCTCGGCGTGCTTATCATTGCCATCCTCCTCGTCGTCCTCCTCCTCCTCGCCTACCTCGTCGTCCCCTTGAAACATGCGGTCCCATTTGTTATAGTCGACTGTACCCGGTCGCACAGCCAGCGCATCGTACGCTTCGCTCGCGAGCGTCTCGGGCAGCGGACGCAGCGCCGTCGTCGCGTCCACATGGATCACCATATCAAACTGGTCGCTCAGTCGACACTGCGCATAGTGGGCCTGCCGCTCTTGGTGCGCGTGGTACTGCACACCGACAAACCGCTCCAGTCGCGGCACGCGCAGCAGCCCCTTTGCCCTCTCTTCGTCCTCAGACAGATCGTCGTGCGAGCGAAACACGAGCGCAAACGACGCTTCGTCCACGCGGCCCGTCTCGGCCACGCGCTTCGCCGCGACAGTATGGAGCACGTCGCCGACGCTCTCGCGCACGGGCGACTGCAGCGTCATGACGTGGTCGCGACCGTTCCAGCGGTGCGCAGCCCGCACCGTGCCCGTCGCGGTCGTGAGCCCGACGAGAAAACAGTTCTCGATGCCGAGCGTTTCGCGCACCAAGTGGCCAACATTCACGTGGCCGCATCGCGCGTGCAGTTCGCTCGCGGCGTCGTCACCAACGTGGGAATTGTGGGCCCACACAATGGCGCGTGCGTGGCGGTTTTCTTGTCCACGCCCACGCTGCTGCGCGAGCTTTTCGTCGTGGAACGCGAGCGCGTCGCGAATCAGCTCGACCATGGCACGGTCACGAATGTTCCACGACGACTCGACGCCACCGCTACCGCCTAAATAACTCTGGCGGTAGTAGGCCTCGGCCGCCAGCACGACGCGTGCATTCTCGTAGGCGTTGAAAAACTCGTCGCCGTCGCCAAATACGTTTTTGAATTCGCTCGCGTTGCTTTGCAGTTCGTCGACCATGCGCTGGATCGGATTGTGCTGCGGCGCGACACGACCGCTAAGCACAGCGTGGACATAGTCTTGTTCATGCGGACGAAAGTGCTGCAGTACGGCGTACCGACGGCGCGCACGCTCGGCCATTTGTGGATCCACGGCGTCCAAGTACGCAATGACCTGGTCGGTCGATGCAAACATGCTGTAAATGTCCACGCCAAAGAGCGCAACCGCAAGCGGGTCGGTCCGTTCGAGATTACGACGCACGTTTTCGTGCTGGAGCCACGCGACAAAGTCGCGCACCACGTCGTTACGCCACATCCACACGGGGAACCGTTCCTTGAGTGCGTCCATCACGTCGTCGACCGTTACGCGCGTTGGTGGAGGTGACGGCGTCGAGCCAAACCCTAATGCTTCTGGGGCCACGGCCGCTGTGCCGTACGACGTCGGTGTGGTCTTGGTATCTCCTGCGAGCAGCGGTGTCGCGGCACTGGGACTGAGTGTCGGCGACCGCGGAGGAGACGCAGCAGCAGCAGGAGACGAAGACGATGACGAGGAAGACGCGGACGACACGAGCGACTCGCGCGATGCGTGCGTGCCACCGACAAAGCGGTGCAACTTGTAAAAAGTTGGAAAGTCGGATTCGCAGAGCACGAGCGAAAAGCCTTCGCGCGCAATGAGCGCCTGCGTGAGCTCGGCACGCAGCTTGTAGAATTCGTGCGTGCCGTGGGTCTCTTCGCCAATGAGCACGACGCGTGCGTCGCCCATGGCGCGGCGAAAGTACGCAAAGTCGTCCTTGCGCAACTCGGCGAGTCCGATGCTGGCCTTTTGGACGGCCGCGACTACGTGCTTCATATCGGTCATGCCGCTTGGATTCTTTTTCTGCCTGTGTAGATGAATCCCAATGGAGTTGTGACGAGGTTTGGTGGGGCAAGAGAAGACGGTTGAATGGGCGACCAAAGATCTGCGACGGGGCCCGCAAATGCTTCTCGCCTGGGACGAAGCACTTCAAGTTGCTGTCCAGTACAGTAATGGTACAGATCTTATGAGACGGTTTCTCGAAGGGCAAACAAGTTTGGCTCCTGAAATCATTATTAACTCGGGTTTTGTGGAAGAGGCCAAATGTATGTGGATCGTGTTTGCGACGATAGTATGAGGAGCGCAACGGGTTCTACCATCATCTTGCTGTCGGCGTTGGAGTAGTATGGCCAACGCATCGCATTTTCGTGGGGCGTGGCTCGTAAACGTTCGAATTGCTCTTATGGTATGTATTGACTGAACGAACTGTACAGTATCGAATTCGTGTGGCCGATCCGTTGGACTTTGGTAAGCCATTGCCACGTCACCAGTGGACCAACTAGTCCGGAGCCCAAATCGGACTGATCTCTCTCCCGGGCGGCGACCCCTCTTAATTGTCAAAGTGGTGGTCGGTGGTTAATCTTTACTGATCAAGGCGAGATCTCTCCACGGGGGGAAGAGTCTCGTCTGAGGCCATGCGGCACTCGCGTCGGACAAGTGACCCGAGCGCTCGTCTGCCGCCACTTAGTCGGGGTGGTGGCACCACCGACGTCAGGTGAGCAATTACTTCATGGTTCTAACGGGAGCCCTCGTCTGCCTCGCTGACTCACCGTGTCCGGCCCCTACAAACCCAGGTATCCACGGTGTTGCACACGCGGAATCGCATGTACCCTCTGACTCTAGCGTTCAGTATTGTGTTGCTGCCAGGATCTTACAGACCTGACGAAGTTGTGGAAAGGGGACGCGTGCACCCCATCTCGGCCTGTGGAAACCACGAGCAACGCACGACTATACAGTGCACAGTATTGTACACGATCAAGGAGTCGAGTCGGTGCCAACATTGGAATCCATCACGCGCACAAGATCCATGAATGGATGGCGCCTTTTTCTACCTGTCCGACGCGAATCGCTGTAATCCATTCTTAACAATCAATCGAATCGGACATCGCAACGAGTCACCGGTGTGTTGGTAATTCATTTTGGTACGAAAACCGCCTTTCTCAAGATTGCAGAGCGTTTCTGTTCTCGGGGAGGGCGGATGATGAAATCCGCCCCATTTCTGTTTTTGCTAGTTGCGTTGCTTGAAGTCGCCACGTTGAAGACGGGCCCACTCACGGGGATGCTTATGAGACGGCTGCTGACGGTCTCACCAGCCGTTTCTGATTGTACGACTATCGGTTTTAGCCAAATATAGGACTTTAGATTACTGACATCTATATACTACACCCTCATACTAGATTATGATATAATCGTAAATGACAGGTATTAGAATTAACAGTGCATTTCGCTGCTGTTCTACCCGAGACCTTGAAGCGGTTGCTCACCCACATCCGAAACTCGGCAGCCACCGTGATCCCGTGGGTCATCCAGTGGATGATCCACCACCTTTGCGCCCAAAGGGCCAGAACAATACGGTAGAGCACCACACTTTGGTATTCATTTGCGTCAGGCAACGCGTCAATGTGGAAAGCCCTGGGTAAGTCGCAGTGAGAAAACAAAAGCAAACCCACCTCTCCGATTCGGAGAGGGAGGTCGATCACTTTCGCTTTTTCTCTCTCTCTCCACACCGCCACCATGGGCCAGTTCTCCATGACCACACTCGCAGACGCCGAGTCCCTTTCGCTTGGTCGGTACCGCGCGCAATCGGACGTGCCGTCGTTGTCCCGTCAGCAGCCCTTTGACCCCAACGACTCGCTCGCACCCGCCAAGCGCCACCCCGCGCCGTCGATGGCCGACGCCGCCGTAGCCCAGTAGCAGCCGCACCAGCTCCTCTCCATGTTTGCGCGAGACGACACGTCCGCACAGGCACTATCATCAACCTCGGCGCTGCTCACGCTCGCCGGCATTGGCGTCGGCGTCGGGCTGGGCACGCTGCTCTCGTACTTGGAGGCCTCGGCGGTTGTCGTGGCCTGGATCCAGCTGCCAGGGCAGCTCTACCTCGACGCACTCCACTGTGTGATCGTGCCGGCCACGTTCTGCATGGTCATGGTCGCAGTCGCCGACGCTGTGACTTGTGGGACGGCACGGCGTATCGCACTTGTCGCGGCATTGTGGTTTGCACTGTCGGCGTTGCTCGCAGCGGCCGTCGGCACGCTCACGGCCATGCTGTTCCAGTCGGCGTGGCGGCCGTCGAGTCTCCAGGACGCGACAACCGATTTGCCGCAGCTGACGGTCCAGTGTGCGAGCCGCCAGTGGCTCACCATGAACACAGCCAGCGGTGCCATCACGTGTGGGGCCGCCTCAAGCTCTATGAACGCCACGGACCGCAACGGCGTCTTCACGGTCCACAGAAGCAAGGTGGTGTTTGCGCGCACCGAGGCCCTGTTTGCCGCTGTCTCGGTCACAGACCAAATCGTCGGCATGCTCTCAAACTTGGTGCCGATCAATGTGCTCACGGGCTTTGTCGACGGCCCGTTCGTGTCGGTCGTGTTCACGGCCTTTGTATTTGCCGTGGCCTGTGTGCAGGGCCACGACACGCACCAGGGCCCAACGCCCAACTATGTGATCCTGCTCGTCACACAGGCCGGTGTCTTGCTGCGCATGCTCGTAAATACACTCACGAGGCTTCTCCCATTCGCGGCGATCCCGATCGTCGCCGGTGCGATCGCCACGGCCAAGACCACGCTGGGCGTCGTCCACGGTGCCGTGTACCTCGGGCTCGCACTCGTCACGGCCGCAGTCGTCTTCCTCTTTGTCGCCTTGGCCGCGGCGCTGTATCTCTCGGCGCACTGCCACCTGTGTCGCTTCTTCAGGCACTTGCTGCCGGCGCAGGCGTTCGCACTGGCCACGGCCTCCAACATTGCGACGCTTCCGCTGACCGTGCAATGCGTTGACGCGACCGGTGACGTGCCCCGTGCACTCAACCGCATCGTCGTGGCACTTGGCGCGACCTGCAACCTCACGGGCATGAGTCTGTACACGCCCCTGGCGGTCGTGTTTCTCACCCAAGTCTCTGGTCTCTCCAATCAACTCACGGCCGCCAAGTACGTGCAGCTCTGGCTGCTGAGTGCCGTCGCGGGCTTTGGTGCCAAGACGGTAGAAAGTGCCGAGATGGTCATGGTGCTCACCGTGTGGCGTGCCGTCGTGGGAATCAATGGCGAGCCCAGTGGACTCGTCGCGACGCTCGTGGTCGCCGACTGGTTCGCACAGCGTGTACGCACGGTCGTCAACGTGACGTGCCATGCGATCGTCGCGCGGATCGTCGCCGAGCACTGCCGTGAAGGAAAGCGGCGGCACGTGGACGACCCGAGCAAAGACGAACCGATCGACTATCTTGGCGAAGATTTTGCGCGGACCCCCATGCACCAATTCTAAAAAGAACTGGTTTGTCTGTATGCGTATCTAAAAAGGTAAGACATATTTGGTTTCGTAGTCGTCCGAGTTGGTTTGTGGTTGTATGGAGGTCTGCTTTACAGGGCCGCCGTGCAGAGCGTCGCGCCAAAGTGCGTCCCGATGCTGGTCTGGTTGAGCTGCGCTTCGACGGTCTCGTCGCACTGGTGGGCAAGGATACGGCACAGGATCGTGTGGTTGGAGAAGGGGTATGTGGCGGCAGCTCCAGCCCAAGTACTGTTCGCCAGACGGTGATCATCATGACGAGACTCGAGTGTGGTGACGAGGTGCGACGCCAAACGATGAGATCACACGGACGAGTACAAGCACGATGTACGTTAACGGTGTGAGCGAGTCGTCGTTCCCACTCACGCTCACCATCAAGGTGCGCGCGAGGGGGGATGTAGACAATCGGGCCAGGGCCGGTGAGACTTCGAGAGATGACTCGACGCACCGCAGCGTGATGGGCCATCTCTGTGATGAGGAGAGTGGTAATTACACCGAGGCACAGCCGAAAAAGAAGATTTGGGCCCGGACAAAAGGCCCAGGATACCAACGGTCAGTGTCGTGAGGCCGGCAAAGAGCGCAACGATGAGAAAGCCGATATTCCGCACCAGTCGACGCCGCGAAACCCCGCATCTCGTGTGGAGCGCGGCCATGGGCGTTTGCAGCCCCCACCACGACCAACAACCAGGTCGAATACCTTGGTCTCGTCACCGGCCTCGCTGCGATAGTCCGGAATACCGATCGAAGTGGTCAGTGTCAGCCTTCTCATCGTTCGCCAACTGGACCACTACTGTACCGCCCGTCCAAGAACACGACGCGCTTCGACTTGTACCGCGAGGCCCAACACCTTGCAGACCAGCTCAGCGTGAACCGGTGGCATCGCCAACTTTGCGCGTACAACAAAATGGCGACGTTGGGCCACTCGACGTCCCGCCCCGAATGGGCCGGACTTCGGGTCGCTCTGTGGTGCCCACTCGTCCGCCCATCCAGCACACGCTGTTCCACTCGAGTGTGAAACACGAGAGCGATTTGCTCTCGTGCATCGCCGGGCCATCTCATCCGCGGCAACCTGTTGAAACCCACTACAGATCGTTTCGATTGGTTCAAAAGCATTTCGATGTCCCTTATGACATGGTTTAATCCATGAAATGTCCGCAACCGCCCAGCGATCGAACCCCAGACGAAGGGTTGGCTCCGCCAGTCGAGAATCTCATCGACCATAGCGGCAAAATAAGCTTTGTAAATGACTGCGGTATGGCGGACTTGTGCATACCCTCTGATCCACCGTTTCTAGTCTAGCATGAATCATACTACTTGAGCTGAAGTGGACATTCCGTGAGGGGCTTGTCTATTCTACTAGAAGTAGCTGCGTAAAATGGATGCTTTTTTGGTTTTGGTAAAGTGTATTTTGTATTGGGTCTAGTTGTTTTACGTAGCCGACGTCCGAGGGCTCTCGGCGACGCGGGTGACCATGTTTCCTTGGTTGAGCTGGACTTGGGCGAGTTGGGCCTCGACCGTCTCGTCACACTGGTGCGCAATGATACGACACAGGATCGTGTCGTTCGTAATGTTGACGATCGACCGCAGGCGATCCAGCAGCCAGTCGGCGCCCACGAGGATCGAGAACGCCTGCGGCGGCAGGTCCAGGCCAAAGACTGTCCGCCACACGGTAATCATCATGACGAGACCCGAGTGCGGCACGGGCGCGACGCCAAACGACGAGATCGCACCGACGAGTGCGAGCATGATATACGTCAGCGGCGTGAGCGAGGCCTCGTGGCCACTCACACTGGCCATGTAAATACACGCGAGCGGAATGTAGACGGCCGCGCCGTTCAGGTTACTGGTCGCACCGAGCGGGATCACAAACCGAGCCAGCACCGGCGAGACCTCTCGGGACGACTCGACGCAACGCAGCGTGATGGGCAGAGTCGCGATCGACGAAGCGCAGCCGAAAATGAAGATTTGCGCCGGCACAATGTGGCGCAGCCACGAGAAAATGTTGCGGCGCGTCAGCACAAAGAGCGCTGTGCCCAGGATGCCGACGGTCAGCGTCACGAGCCCGATGACCAGCGCCAAGAGCAGGAAGCCCACACTTTCAAACACAGCCGACGACGTCGACGACTTGGCGAGCGAGCCGGCAATCATGGAAATGATCGCGACCGGAATCACGCTCACGACCTTGTTCACGAGCATGCGGCAAATGACGTTGGCGTGGCTAATGAGAAGGAGCGGATAGTTGTCGCCCTCGCGCGTCTTGTCGACGCTCTTGGTCAGCGCGATGCCAAAGCACACGGCAAAGGTAATCACACTGAGCGTCGTGCCCTGCGCGAATGCGTTGATAATATTGTCGGGCACGAGGTTTTTCAAGATGGCGAAAATCTGGTCCGTGACACTGAGGTTCGCGTAGCCCGTAGACTGGACCGTAAAAAACGACATCGTGTCGTTGAGCGTGAACTGCGCAATGCTCGCCGTGGCGTTCTTGGCGCAGCTCACGACGCCGCTCGCCTCCATGGTGAGAAAGGCGCCACTGCTGCAGAGCAGGTCGACAATGGGTGTGCGGTCTTGAACGGTGAGGACGGCCTTTGTGCTGAACGCCTTGGAAAAGAGAAAGCCCAAGAGCACGCCCGTCGACGACGCCGTGATCGAGCACGCGGCAAAGTACGAGATCATGCGGCCGCCAATCGACGCGGCCTTGCCGGCCTCGACGAGCTCGCCGATGCACACGACGACACTGCAAAACACCATGGGCACGATCAAGCAGTTGAGCGCGGCGATGAAAAGATCCCCTGGGAACGCGACCCACTTGGCGGCGTCGGCACTGATTTTGAGGTTCGTGAGCAAAATGCCCAGTCCAATGCCGACGCCGGCTGCGATCAGCACCTGCCAGATCGGCGCCTGCGCAGTCTGGTCGTAACCGTTGACCATCATGTCCCGGATCGCGAGTCCTTCGCCACCGAGCGGTGGGTGCTCCATGGGCGTGTGCAGTTGCGCGTGCGGATCCTTGACCGTGTTGGCGCGTGTCTTGCGCGGGTAGATGCTGTGCGCATCGCCAGCCGAGAGCGGACTCATGCTGAGACTGCTTGGGTACATGGCGGATCACTTTGGAGTCGAGATGGTCGTAACGGTACGAGTGATTTGCAGAGACCGTGGGTCTGAGAGGTAGCAAATTGCAAACTGGGGAGGGTCGGCGCTCGCTGTGTGGTGTGGGACACAGCCGGCTCGGCTTGCGTGAAAATGACGTTCTCGCTACGCCTATGCCGACGTTGGTTTGGCAGCTACCAACTCGGACGGAGTGCTGACCGAGAACACTCGCCACGATTCGACGGCACATAAAGCGAGCGAAAGGTACACGGGATTCGTTTTCTAATCTCAGAGAGACTATAATAGCTTCTGACATAAAACAGTGTACTGTACCGTTTCGGTCCGTCCGATCGGTCTAGGGGACTGTACGCATCAAAGTCAAATCTTGCCGGTCCGGACTGGACCGTGACTGGACTGGATCTCAATATCTGGACAACAGCAAGAGTCAGGTCAGCGGCGGTGACTGACTGCAGGTCTATCACCATAATCTGTTTTTTGGACACAAACTATTCAGTGCCGACCATTGTACTCTGGACTACAACACGCTCCACTGACGCGCTGTCTGAAGACCTGGGGCCTCCACGTAGTGGCACCTGGATGACTGGAAGGTGCCCAGCGTGAGTGGCAGCAACAGGACGCCGTCGTTTGCCGCACTTGAGTTACAAAACTCGGTGGGCCACCGCCGGTACTCGCACGTCCCATGCGTGATCCGAACTTGGTGTGCTGTGCAATCTCTGATTCTTCAAGAATTGGTGATTGCACAAGAATTTCTTGGTTGTTGCTGACACTTTGCTGTAAACAAACAAGCATAAAAGGGCTCTTGGACTCATATGCAGATCGTGTACACTGTTTTTATTCGTGATATGGAGAGGACACTATTTCATAATCCTGTCATACTTGATTACTCAAAAGCGGATCTAAAATAAAACACCATACTGTGAAATCCTCTTTAGACATTATCTACTGTGTAATGTAATTTATCAGCTGATACCTAATCATAGAAGTGGCGAGGAAACTGGTCTTGGGCTCCAGTTCATGTGGTCGAACAAAAAACCAAGCCAACTGGACGGATCGGCACTTCAACCCGATATTCTCGCGCATTGCCAGTCCATCTATTCCAGAGAGCACGCCCGAGATGGCTGCGCAGGCGCTTTTTAAAGGGAGTCACTAAACACCACTACCCTGAGGCTGGTTTATCACTCCCCCCTGACAGCGTTTTGGCCAATCAGAGGAGAAGAAAAAGCGATGTTCATGCCGACACGCCGACCTTCGCTGCGCTCCGGTGGCTCTGCCGTCGGCACGAGCCTCGCGAAAAAAGATTGATGAATTCTGGTTGACATTACGGG
>JAADVC010000485.1:0-20043 GCA_023334575.1 Pythium volutum
CTCGACCATGGCACGACTGAGCCTCGAGGACCGCTCGCTCGTGCCGATCCGATGCTGCGAGCAAGAATTGCCGGTCGCCTTTGTGCGGCGCGTGCTGCCCAAGACGATGATGACGCAGTACGAGCGGTTTCTCGCAGAGAGAGATCCACGCCTGTCGAGCCTCAAGAGCGATCAAGAGTATGCCACTGTCGTCAAGAAGGTTGGCGGCAAGCAGTGCCCGCGTGCGGCATTGGCGTGCAAAAGCGACTGGGGTGTACCACCATGGCGTGTCCCCATGGCCACACGTTTTGCTGGACCTGCGCGGCGTCGCCCTGTATCTGCCGTGCCGCGGGCAAGGCGTGACCGGAACGATGCCAAGTCGTGGATTTGAACTTGTTTTGCAGCCTTTCGCGTTTGCTTGTGTGTCAACTTTCGTTATACATAGTCTTCATCTCGCGTTGCCTGTCTTGTCGCCTTTCTAGTTCGTTTGCATTTGTTGCGAATAGATACAGACGCATTGCAAGCCATTCCACAGTCTGATAGGCTTCCGAGCGAGAAACCCAGCGTCCAAGAATGAGTCCTCGAAAGATTCTGCGTCGTCACTTCACTGGTCTAGTGTGTACTCGCGTGTCGTCGCTGATAGTGCTCGAAGACCGACGCGTATTCAGTGGTGCGGTCGTTTCTGTTGACACTACAACGTCCACAGTGACAAGCTCAACGCACCACGCCTCTCGTCGCTACTGTATGTGGTGTGGTGGTGGTGGCGACCCAGCCGTACCGTATCTGATTTATTCTCGCCAACCCACCAGGGACTGAGTTTTTTCTCATTGGACTCATTCGTACTTAGCAGAGAATTGTAGCCATTCCAGCGGATATCGTGGCAGTTCATTGGCTAGAAAAGTATCTCCACTCAATTCCAACCAATCAACAACTGGTACACTCTTCTCCACGCACCAAAAGATCCTTGTCAAGAATTCTGAGTCAGTTGGAAGATGGAACAACTTCTCCACCCACTGCGCGCCATCGGCGGCGCCACATCTCAGTCTGCTCCCTCCAAAAGATCTCCATCTATCTGTCGACCAGTCATGCGATCGATCTTCCTTGCCGCCGTGGCGCTGATCGCGACCGCGACGACCGCCGCTGCGTTTTCTGTGCGGGCCAACGTCGCGTCCGAGGCGTGGATGATCAAAATCAAGGACGACACGGCAGTCTGCGATCTCGTCTTGCCCGGCACGCACGACGCCGCAGCCTACAACTTGGGCATCCCGGTCGGCCGCAACTTTGTCGTCGCGCAAGAGTCCGATATCACGGAGCAGCTCACGCGCGGTATCCGCTACTTGGACTTTCGCGTCGACATTTGCCAGGGCACGACCGACACACTGTGCATGTTCCACGGCGAGGTCTACCTCAGGCTCACGTTTGACGCGGCGCTCAATATGATAAGACAGTTTCTGGTCCAGTACGCGAGCGAGGCCGTGGTCATGCGTCTCCAGCACGAGCACGACAGCGGACTCCCTGATTTCCAAGGATTTGTGGAGACGAATTATCTCCAAAAGGACCCGAAATTGTGGTTTGCCGGCCGTGGCAACACGACGGCGACGACCGTGACGGTCGGCGACGTGCGCGGCAAGATCTTGCTGCTGTGGAACAGCGGCATCAAAACCAGTGCGTTTGGCTACGACTATGCGCTCGTCAATACGCGCACGTTCTGGGAGTTTGACAGTATCAAGGAACTGAGCGACACGTTTCAGAAGCGCGTGCTGGCGTCCGAGGGTATCCACGGGTGGTACGAGAACCCGACTTCGGGACTGGTCTACATGACGGTCTTTGGCCAGCGCTGGTTCGCGCCCGACGCGATCGACAAGACCGCCAAAGAAATGCTGCCACGCGTGGCCAAGATCTGGGCGAAGACGCCCATGACGAAGGGCATTCTCTCGATGGATTACCCAACCGACGAGCTCATTACCGCGTTTATCAGTGTCTCGCTCGATCGCTTTTCCAGACAGTAGCCGGCCTTAAATTGACCCGTATGACTCGAAATCATGATCCGTCCTCGCGCACTTCGAGGTATTGCGGGTAGAATGGTTGGCGCAGCGGCTCCAATTCGAAGCAGTCAATGTACGTAGTGATGTACGGTCTCGCTGCGAGCAGCTCAGCTCGCGCTGGTGAGGTTTCGTTCGCGAGTACGTCGACGCAGAAGGGCGAGCCGCCGAGATACACGACCGTGTGCTTCAAGAACGGCTCGTCCATCCATGCAGGCAGTGCTGCGACGTTCGTCGAGTCGGCAAAGATCCATTTCGCGTACACCCTTGTAGGATCGATGCCAGTGTCTGGCAGTACTGTGAGTTGGCTGCCCGTGAACGCGATCGAATACGCGTTCGGTAAGAGCAGCGCCTCGGGAGGAAGCTGTGTGATTGGGTTCCCACACAGCGCGAGCATGCGCGGGTTGAGTTTGGTGATCACGTGCGGATACGTCGTGAGCTGCGCGTACTCGAGAAACAGTGTGAGTCCTAGCGGCCACCGGTCGTGGAGATCGTCGGGTAGCCAGTTGATGTTGGAGCCTGAGATTTCAATGTCTTTCAGAGCCGTCGGGAATTCACGGGAGATCAGTCCGGGCGGCAGCGTCGCGTTGGGGAAACGCGTGTGCACCAAGTAGAGGAACCGCATGCGCGGGTGGTGGGTCTGCGTGATCGCGGCGTCGTCGCTCCATGCCGCGATGGTCGAATTGTACACTTTGATGGCGATTAGATTTGGGAACATTTGCAGTCGCTCCGTGAATTCCACCTGTGGACAGTGTCGGATGACAATGTGCTCGAGCGAGAACTCATCAAGTGAACCGGTGATCGCATCAAAGTCCGAGCCGTTGCTCGAATGTCGAGGTGTCGCAAGGCAGTTGATTTCCACGAGCGCACACGCCGGTTGTGTTTCGAACCATGGCCGCACGACCAACACGCACGTGGCCGGCATGGGTCTCGACTCGGCCACGAGCTGCACACTCAGGATCGCAGCACCAAAAGCAGCCATCGTGAGGTGCGCCCATCGAACGAGTTGCACGTGGTGCTTGGCGGTCAACTGGCGCATGAGCGTGGGCGGCTTTGGATTGATTCCTGTGGGTCGGAGCTTGAGCACAATGCGAATGTCGTCGAGGGATGAGACCAGCGAAATGGAGAAGAAGAAGCGGCTCAGTGCGGCGACCCAGCCGCCCAACAGTATGAGCGGCGCATCGTTCATGAAGCGCACGACCCACGTATCATTGTACCAGCACGACAGCGGGAAGTCTCCGGTTTGTGGGTCGTACTCGGAGAAGTAGTCGAGGCCAAGCCAGACAGGGACACCGACAGCCGAAACAAAATCGAGAACAATGTCGCCCAATAGACACAAGAGCCGTTGCAGCGCCTTGTTGCGACCGCCAAACCAGTAAAACAATGGTGTTGACCAGCAATTGATAATGAGTACAGCGACGTACACTCGATTAAGATCAGCGCGCGGCAGAAGGCGACTCATCTGGTACGCCTGATTGGTCTGGAGCACGGTCTCTGATATTTCTCGCGCGAGAAACAGGATCTCAAAGTGGCGGTTTTCAACCCCAAAGAACCCACGGGGCGCCAACACTGTATTGTACATACAGGCGAGCAAAGTCCACGGTCGCGAGCGTTCGACCGCGGCGGCTACGCGAGCTGGGAGGGAGCCGGGCACGAGCCGCGTGGACTGTCGACGCACTGTGGAGAGCTGATGGGTTACCCGACGAAGCGTTTTAAATGGATGGAAACGCGCAGGCACGAGGTTAGTGAGCGGACGCAGGAGATGGCGTACGTATAGCGCGGCGACAATGTAGTGGGCAATGCCAATAGCACCGAGAAAGTGCCGGTGGATGGTGAGCGAGTACAATTGTAGCATGCCGGCGAGCTGTGTCGTAGCCAACGCACGGTAGAGGCGACCTGCAGCAACAAAGTATGTGGCACACAGTGCGTGAAAGAGCCACAGACAGAGGTGCGCGAGACGATAGCCAGTTCGATCGAGAAACACGCCAAAGGGCAGGCTGCGCGCCGAGACGACGGGGATCGCCACGAGTAGGTCCGCGGTCGGCCCTGCAAGGTGAACCATAGTGGCGAAGCCGAACGCCGTGGAATGCGAGAGTGTGTGGATGCGGCGACGGACGATAGGCATGGAACTGAGCTGTGATTGAGCATGTCTAAGTTTAGTTTCTCCTCAGAAGATGGGATGCGTTATGTCAAGCAGAACGAACTGGCACATGTCGCATATTTCATGTACCCATCTTCCATTTGTTAGCAGTATTATTACAACTCACTTGAATGACACGGTCTCAATCACCTGCCATCCCAAAGGCGCCAAAACGAAACTTCATGGCGAGCAAGCCAGCCAGCATGTGGTCACTCGGCAGGGAAAGGAAATACTAGTACTGCGCGCAGACGCTACCCAAGAAAATATGCAGAGGCCAGAACTCTATCTGCCCAATTGATAACGCAGTTTGTGTACCCGTTTGTATAATACCATTTCATGTTTCAAACAAGCGTTGCTTTCCTTGCTCATCTTTTCGCGAGATGGCGCGAACGCCGGGAAACACTCGCAAGGAGAAAAGACCGTATGGCATTGCCGTAAAGTTCTTCTCCGAAACGGAAACACCAAGACGAAGAAGCCGCAGGCAACGGCGGTCAAGAAGAGCAAGAAGACGACCGATCCAATGCCTGTTCTTTCGGCTTCGGTGCGCGGTGAAGAAGGGTCTAGCGCAATCGATGGCACCCGGCTCGAGGGCGTTTTGAAGAGGAATGGAGAGGAACACCTCTTCGAGAAGATCATGGAACTCGCTGTTCACGTGGAAGATAACCCGCCCGTGATATTTGACTCGCAGAACGTGGAAGTCTTGTTCAGGCTATTCAGGCGGCTCAAGCGCAAGCTGCTGCTCCAGGAGGTGTGCCACTGCCAGCTAATCCGCTTGCGCTTCCTGCCGCAGTGAACGTCCAGAATTTCAAGGAAGCCGTGCTCGAATATGCGCGAGTTCAAGCAGCTCCTACTCGTCTTGACACCACGTGTCTTCCATGCTCTCAAGGGCAGTACGGAGAAGTGATGTTTATGCTGCGAAACCTCGACTTCGAGCCGTGGATCCAGCGCATCGTCGCCATCGGAGTGCCAAATTTGCTGCCGATCGCGCGCGTCTACGTGCCTCGTCGTTGGTTGAATACTCTAGACAGAGCCACACGGCAACTTCCGAACAGCTTGTGGGGATAGTTCTATCCTTGCAAGACCAATTCGAACCCTTTCATGGATCGAGCGATAACTTTTTTTTCAGCGAAAGCTTCTCTCTTATTTCCTTCATATCTTACTGTCCGCGTCACTTGGAACAAGCATGCCTGCGTCCAAGATGTCTTGCCGTATTATTAAGCTCCATTCTCTCTATGAATCCGCACTATCAAAGGGCTGGCTGCGCGATGTCACGGGGACGGCTATGTGAAGGTCCGCGGTCGGCCCTGCGAGAAGGACCATTATGGAAAAGTCTAGCGCCATGGAATTCGAGATAATGCAGTTGCGGCAAGGGACCATAGCATGGTACAAGGATGCGAAGGAGCTTGGCGGCTATGTTTGGCGTATCCTCTTTCACATCAAAACGATCACTGTTCACACGTCGCATATTTGTAGCCATCTGAGTGTCAGCTTTAGGCGTACTTTGACGGAATGTAACAGTATTTTCTTGAGAAATCCGATTGAGTGACATGGTCTAAATTCCCCAAAGGCGCGAAAATAAAACTGAACGGAAATGCCAATGGCGAACGACGACCGCGAGATTGGCGCAGCCGCGCAGCTCAAAGAGTTTCTCGAGACGCTCGAAGAGTTTGCGCCGACGGTGCCCGATGAGCTCGTTCAATTTTACCTGCAGCAGGTCGGATTCACGACCAACGATCCACGCGTGTACGTTTAGACCCTTTTGCGGGGTGGCGTCTAACCATTAGTGACATACTCAGCTCCTCAATGTGTCCTGTCTATCCAAAGCCTGCGCATGGTATCGCTCGCGGCGCACAAGTTCCTGCTGGACGTCTCGCAGGATGCGATGCAGTACCAGCGGATCCGTGCGTCCAACAGTTCAGCGGCGGCGGCGGCGTCCGCGAGTGGCGCGCCGGCCAAGGCCGTACTGACGATGGAGGACCTCTCGGCCAGGTACAAATTCCGTCTCATTCATTTCGGAGTACACTTCTGTGTGCTAAGTATCAACGCATGCTGTGTGATAGCCTGAAGGAGTACGGCGTGAACCTGTGCAAGCCCGAGTACTACAGCGACGTGGCCAAGGAGACGTGAATTCTAATTTAGAATCCTCTCTAAAGCTCAATGTGTTCATCGACTGGTGGTTCGTCCGTGCGGCCCTCTTCGTCGTTGGTCTCTTTTAGGCCGGTAGTGAACGAATTCTTCTTCTTCATACCATCCAGATCCACGGGCTTGAACATGTCCCCCATAAAGCTGGCCTTCTTGGCGTCGACCTTGATCGCCTTGGGGTACTTCATGGCGAGCCGCACAAACATTTTGGGTTCTTGGCCCTTGTACTTGGTCAGAAGCTCCTCGATGTGGGCTGGTTTCAGCTCGTCTTGGGTCGCACTATTCTCGGTGAGAAAATGAACGAGACGCTTGCGGTTTGCCTGCTCGACCTTGGCCTTGGGCACGCACGTGCAGGCCTCTCGCTGCGACTCCTGGTAGGCAGGGCATCCGGCCATTTGCGCGCCGAGCGAGAACAGCTTGGACGTCGAGTCGCACTTTTCACGGGCCTCTGAGTCAGTAGTCGCCTTGCACACTTCGCGCATGCACTTTTCGAACCGCTTTTCGCACGCCGCCTTCTTCATGCCGCACGTGCTGTAACACTATACATACAAATCGTCAGATCAAACGCTGGCACACACGGGCGCCCTCTCCCACGTACGACGTCGTGCCAGTTGCAGCACTCGGAAAAGTCCGTATCCGACTGGATCGGCAGCGCTGCCGTGCCGCAGCCATTGGCCGTCAACACATAGTCCCTGGTGCGCGTGAAGAGAGCGACCATTAGATTAGAAGCTCATGGCGCTGGAGGGGGGCGATTTATCGGTAAACGTACTTTTTAGGCACGGCCGTCTTAGAGGCGGCGCACGTAAAGCCTGGACACTGTTGGTTAAAGTTCATGAACGCGCTCACGACACCCGCTGCGGCGCCAAGCGAGAGCAGCAGCAGCACACGCGGCGGCATCGTGGTCGCGAGAGATGATAGACGAATGCAGTGCGGGAAGATCCAGTTCTGGAAGATGCGGGTCATGTGGACCACATTATTCCTGATTACTGTGTACGCGGCCTAAAAATGATATATGTGACGTGTGAAAACCTTGTTTAGGTTGCTTGCTTCCCAAGCGTTCAGAAAGCCGACACTATAGAAATTCGTTTAGGTTGTAATTTTAATTACTTAAAAAAGTGTTTAGGAGCACTCTTTTCTAGAGACTGGAAAGCCATCACTTCGCGAGTCGCCTAGCGCGTGAACCACCAGCAATCTGCGTTTGGCGACGTCGATAACTCAGACGGTTTCAGTCAAACTTCAAGGGTCCTTTTTGGAGAAAGCGAAGGACAATCTGGTCGCCCACTCACGCTTTTACTGTGCGCTGATTACTGTCAGCGGCACCTCTCTCTCCCGTGAAGTCCACTAGATGCGGATGGAGAGATGCGCGTCGCGACATACAAGATTCGTGAGCGCGATGGAGCACTCCTCGTGCTCACGCACTCACGCGTGTCTCTTTTGACATATGAGCCTCCCTTATAGAGACACTCGACCAAGAGTTCAGTTGAGATTCCCCATGCTCCAGACGACATGTCGGAGTTCACATGAAGCTGAGCCCATGCCAATCAACGCCGTTTCAAGATCCAGAGGCTGTGTCCCACACAACTCAAGCGACCCGTCTGGTGTCCCGAGGCCACTCTGATGCGTCATCCGTTGTCCTGGCTTTGCCACGGCTCGATCCACGCATCCCTTGGGAAAACTTTTTCCGTCCAAATCGATCCAGCTCTAATACAGTAGGACGCACGCATGCCTCCCAGCGACGGCGATTGCATCAGTGAGTTCCACGCCGCCACGACACTGTCGTTCAGAACCCCAGTCCATCTGCTCCCCGAGAGAATGAGGCGTTCCGCAGCGCAGACGCTCTTTTATCAGGTCGACGATACGGTCCTACAGTACTCGCCGAGTACTGTAGGACCGTACTACTCGGCGCCACCTGAATCGCCGGAACTTTGCCGCGATCACTTTCGGATCACAGGCGCAGGTTGATGCTCCTCCTCGCATCAGTGTCTCATCAGACAGGGACACGGAGATGGGATTGACGGATCGATGGAAGTTCCAGCGATCCGGATCGATCCACGCGCATGTGGCGTACGCTGGCATTGCGCACAAATCAAGCAGTGGCGCCTCGGCGATGCGGCGACCGTCAACAAAACTCGTCTCTGTTGAATTCTCAAGTCGAGACGGCGATCTCCATCCAGCGACACTCATCGCTAGTTAACACCAGCTCACGCACTCTCTGCTGTGCACACTGTGCCAGTAGAGTTATAAAATCCCTTCTCTCTCACTGGAATGCTGTCCCGCAAATGCGGAACCACCTCTTCTTCGGGTACAGATACCGGTACCTACCAGCGGGCTGATGACTCTATCGACGCTGTCGACGCGAGCAAAGTTCCCCATGGGATGGAACTCTTGTTTCCCTGTGAGTTAAAAATTTTCAGAGTCCATCCCTCCATCCAGGTGGTCTCCCGTTTTCTGGTGACTGCGGAAAGTACACTCAACAAACGCGCTGGCCATCACAGAGTGCGATGCGACGCCCGCCAACCCACCACTTCAACAAGCGCAGCCAAACAGGCGGCGACCGCCAATGGCCATGGTGGTGGACACTGCGAAAACGTATATAGCACCTTCCATCACGGTCTCCGATACCGCAAAAGTGATACAAAAAACACACCTATCACCTGTGAAACATGATAAAAGAGACAAAACCGATGGGAAGAACACAATGTTCGACATGCTCTGCTAAGCGCATTGGTTTACGGTCCGTTGCTGCACGGGGCCTGTCGCGTGTGCACCGTACAAATCTCCATGTGCCTTCTAGATACAGTGTACCCTGGCGCTCGTCAACGTCTGCGTGGGTGCTGCCGTCGTCCGTCTTGCCACCCACCCATCAAACCCCACACTGCTGCATTTGACCATTTCTTAAAGTTCCCCATTGCCCCCAGATCCCCCAGGATACGATGAGCTCGCGCAGGGCCCAGCCGGTCTCACTGGACGACTTTAGCGACGACGCCCACGGTCTCACGGTCCACATCGGCAATGGCTACGAGCGCATGGTCATGTCGGAGCAAGAAATGTGCGACGACGTGCTGGCCACGATCCCCAAGCTGCGCGCGGCCGTGGCCCACGACACGTACGGCCGCAAGTGGAAGGCCGGCCGCCGCAAGAACGGCGTCGATTTCTTTGAGCTCGCGCCGTGCGACGACGGCAACGACGATCTCGACCTCGCGCACGCCGTGGTCGCCAAGACCGAGCTCCACTGCCACTTGAACGAAGTCTTAAACGTGTTTATCAACCGCGACACGGACCATTACGAGTCGACCATGAAGGCGCTGTGCGGACGCGCGTTCAAGGACGGCCGCCAGCTCTTCCAGAAGCGGCGCCAGCTCTCGGTGCGGCCCCGTTCGTCGACGCAAGACTCGGTCTCGTCGTCGGCCAGCAACGACTCGGTCAAGCAGCCGCAGACCGCGCTCGTCACGGTCCATCTCACGACACTGCGCCCCAAGCTCAGCGTCAAGTTTAGCACGCGCCATCGCCGCACGCAAAAGCTCGCGTTTGCGAGCTGCACGGTCCAGTACCCAACCAAGGACCGCGCGGTCCACGTCATGAAGACGCTGCCCAAGCAAGTCCACGACAATCTCGTGTCGAGCGACGACCGTACGGCGCTGCGCCGTGAGCTCGACCATCTCGCTGTCGGCATTGACATTCGCTCCAAGCTCGGTGGGTACAGCGCGTCGTCCCACACGACGCGGGTCTTTGCCCACGCGTACGCGTCGACTGTCACGCCGTCCGAGTATGGTCGCCTCAACAGCCGCCAGAACGCGATCGCGTATTCCCCCAGCGACCTCGCGCACCACCGCGACACTATCATGAACCCGGAAGCCCGAACCGTACTGGACACCATGGCCAAGACGATCCGTGAGTTAGAGACGGTGATCCGCCGGCGCCGCTTTGGGTTCCAGACGTTTGTGTACTTTCCCACGACCGCGACCCACGACACGAACGGCTCGTCGGCCTGTACGATCTGCCGCAAGCAGTTTACGTTTTTCCGCAAAGACTTTTTCTGCCAACTGTGCGGCCACACAGTGTGCGGCGAGTGCTCGCGACTCTCGGACGTCGAAGCACGGATCGGCGACGTGCGCAAGAACCGGTGCTGCATCCAGTGCATCGTACGTGTGGACGCCTGTGTGTTTGACGACGAAGATATTGTGCCGGCGCTGGGCCCCGTGATTGTCGAGACGGACGACAGCGCGTGGTGCGAGCGTCCGACGTTTGACGACGACGACACAGTCTCGATGGGCTCGCAGGACACCGCGGTCGCCGACAGTCTCTACTCGACCGACCCGACCGAACGCTCCATGGCGCTCGAGCGACTGGCACAACTGCTGAGTCCGACCAGTAGTTCTGCGAGTGGAAGTAGCCGCGGCCGCCAGCGCAGCCAGCGCCAGGGCAAGCTGTACACACACAGCAACACCAGCAGTCGCGGCAATAAGGTGGTGAAGCCGCCGCAGGGCCACCACGTCAACAAGAAGAACCCGAAAAAGGTCCTCCAAGGCCTCGAGCTCCATCTCGCCGAGAGCCTGCGGCTCACCAAAGACCAGTACAGCGACCCCGAGTCGCTGGCGCATGCCACCAAGGAGCGCGACTATGCCTACGCCTATGACCCCACACGCGTGGGCAATCCGAATGTGCCGCTCGCGCCCATGCCGACGCCCGAGAAAGAGGCCAAGCGACTCCACTACATTAAAGAGTCGGGCGTCTTGGCCACGGACTATGACCACACCGCACTCAATCTGCTCGCGCAGGTCGCGGCCCAAAAGCTCGGCTGTCCCATCGGCTTTGTCTCGGTCGTCGACGAACGCCAGTACCACTGCATTGGTAACCACCGGCTCCCTGTCCCCAGTGAGCCCGTGCCACGCGACGAGAACTTGTGTATGCACACCATGTACGCCGACGCGCCGCTGATTCTCCAAAACCCACAGCGCGACATGCGCTTTGCGCAAATGGGTGTGGTCCACAAACTCGGCGTCAAGTTCTACGCCGGCTTTCCGATCCGCGCGCCCGATGGCAGTGTCGTCGCGTCACTTTGCGCCGGCGACGTCAAGCCGCACCACAATATCACGACCAAGCAGTACGCGACCATGGAGGCACTGAGCAAATTGGCCGCCGATCTCATTGTGCCCAAAGAAAAGTTTGGTGGGTCCGTGGCGGCGTCACATCCCCACCGGCAGCACCACGTCATGCGGGACGTGTCGTCCCAGTACGCGCGACAGCACGCGCGGTCCGTGACGTCGGCGTATTAATGTTATTTGGAGTAGTAGTATGCACACGAGCGAGCAAGACGCTCGTGAAATGGAGACGTTGATTTTATAGTAGTAATACTACGTCGTACTAGTACTGTTTACCAGTAGTGGGCATCGACCTCGAGCGGATAGAGGCCAAACGGTCCAAAGTCGTCGGCGCAGTCGTGCTCCACGCTACAGTACTTAACCATGGCCGCTCATCGCGCCAGGCGTCACTCTGCCGCAAGTCCGTACAGAGTGGACTCTGCGCGGCCTCGATCCGGATCTGGTCCAGAAACGCCTGCGAGACCAACGCCGGCAAGGCTTGGATCTGCGTGTACTCGAACGCGAGCAGGCGCTGGCGGCTCGTGGGCGCGGGCCACTGGACGACGTCCGGAAGCCGCTGGAAGGGATTCCCACGGACAATGAGGTCCATGACCTGCCAGTCCGAGAGCGCGAACTCAAGATCCTCGATGTGGTTGAAGGCGAGCGACAGCGTGGACGGCACGAGCTCGAGCAGCACGCGCGGCACGTGGTCGAGCTGGGCAAACTCCATGTAAATGGTCATGAGCGGTGGCCACGGCAGTTTGGAAGGCAGCGTGTGGAGATTGCTGCCGGCAATCTCAATGTCCATGAGTGTGGGCGGAAACTGCGCGTGGCAAAGGCCGGCGGAAAGCGTCGCGTTCGCGAATTGCGTCAGGATGAAAAACGCAAACCGTACGCGCGGATGGGCCGTCGCCGTGAGTGCGGCGGCGAGCGGCCAGCTCGCCAAGGTCGAGTTGTAGGTCTTGACGCCGTACAGATTGTGGAACGTGAGAAAGTGCGGCGTGAGTGCGACGCGCGGACAGTGGCGAAAGATTACGTACTCGACCGAGCCGGCGTCGAGGCGGCCGTACACGGCGTCAAAGTCGATCGCGTCGCCCGAGAGACTCGGGTCCGTGGAGCAGTCGATGGTCACGACCGCACAGGCCGGCTGCGTGACGAGCCACGGCTTGAGGGGCAGCGAGCAGTGCAAAGGCCGCGGGCGTAGCGCCGCCTCGACGTGCAGGATCGCAATGCCGAGCCCCCACAGCACCATGACACGGTGGGCCCACGTGCAAACCCGGTTCTGCAGCGCTGGCGCCGTGAGCCTGTCGAGCACAGAGGCCTTGAGCGTGGCTTTGCGTTGCGTGGATCGACGGATCTGCTGGGCGTGTGGTACACGCGGCAGTCGTGTGACCAGCGCCTTGACGTCGTCCAGTGCGACCAGCAGACCGAGCGAAAACACGAGCCGACTCGCGGCCTCGAGCCACGAGCCAAAGACCACGAGCGGCATCTCGTTGAGAAAGTTGAGCAGCCAGACGTCGTCATAGTAGAGTGTCCACGGCACAAAGTCGGTCGCCTCGGCGTCGTACTGCTGCAGATACCCGAGCGCGAGCGCCGCGGGCACGGCGATGCTCGCGAAAAAGTCGAGCACGAGATCGCACAGCACGACGAGCAGCCGTTCGAGCGGCTTGTTGTCGCGGTACACGCGCTGCAGCAGCGGCGTCGTCCAGCAATTCATGACCAGGATCACTGTGTACACGGCGTTGAGCGTTTCGCGTGGTAGCAAGCGACTCATGGTTAATGCCTGGTACGTTTGGAGCACGGTCTCGACGGTCTCACGTGCGAGAAACGCGAGATCAAAGTGCGCGCTGTGGACGCCACAGAGGCCAACGCGCGAACACACGACGCGGTAGACTGTACTACTACTACTACTGCACGGGGTTGGCGGCCACGGCAGCGTGCAGCGACTAGCGAATCGCGAGCGCGCCTTGCTTGTCAATGGCTTAGACGCGTCCGGCCGTGACCAAGTAGGCGGCACTCACGGCGTGGAGACTGTAGATGCCCGCCCACGCGAACCCCCATCCCAAGGGGCCGAGCGCGACCGTGTGGGTTGGGGCGGCGCCAGTGACTGGGCATGCGATTGGCGTGACCAGTGCCATGGGTCCACTGTTTGTTTGTTGGTGACTGACACTTGATGGGAACGTGGCGGGCGCGAGCGTGGCGTGGCGGCTCCAAAATACAGTGTCGTTACTGTGTGACACCCAAACGTCAGCGGAACGCGACGGTCGTGGCATCCTAAAATGAACACTCCACCATTGCTGCTCGCCGCGACATGCCGAGCTACTCGGTATAAGACGCAGTGCATAGCCTGTTGCTCGCCAACCTGTTTTTGTGAACATCGAGAGTCTCAGTACGCGTCCATCTCGAGTGGGTACAGTCCGAACGACCCTGGGTCCTGTCGGCACGTTTCCTCGACTTGAGCAAGCCACGGACGCTCTTGAAGGGTCAGACCACTCGCGTCCATGCAGAGCGGTGTCTGTGCGACCTGAAGCTGGACGTGGTCCAGCAACGCGGCCGTGGCCCAGTCGGGAAGCGTCGCCACTAGCGTGTACTCGAGCGAGAGCAAGCGATGGCTGTCGATGGACGGGGTCGTGTCCGGCAGACGGCGGATCGGATTGCCGCGCACAAAGAGCTCGACAAAGCGCCACTCGGTGAGCGCCACGTTGAGGTCGCTCAGCTGGTTGTACGACAGCGACAGTGTGTACGGATAGAGGTCCACGAGCACGGAAGGGAACGCGACGATTCGCGAAAACTCAATGTAAATGGTCATGAACAGTGGCCACGGCAGCGTCGCCGGCAGCGTTGCAAGGTTACTGACAGCAATCTCAATGTCGGTGAGCGTCTGTGGGAAATCGGTGTGGCAGACACCGGGTGGAAGCGTCGCGTTGGGAAAGTGCGTCACGACGAAGAACGCAAACCTTACGCGCGGATGGGCCACCGTCGTGAACGCAGCGTCCAAATGCCACGTTTCAATTGTGGAATTGTAGGTTTTCACGCCATACAAATTGTGAAATGTAAGGAACCGTGGCGTGAACTCGACGTGCGGACAGTGGCGGAAGATGACGTACTCGACTGAGCCAGCGTCGAGGCGGCTGTACACGCTTTCAAAGTCGGTGGCATTGCCTGAGAGGCTTTGATCCTTTTGACAGTCGATGGTCACGACGGCACAGGCTGGCTGCGTGACGAGCCACGGCTTGAGCGGCAGTGAGCAGTGCGACGGCAGGGCCCGTAAAGACGCCTCGACGTGCACGACGGCAATGACCAGCCCCCATAGGATCAAAAGGCGGTGGGTCCAAGTCGCGACGCGGGCTTGAAAGGCTGGCGTCGTGAGTGTCTGTAGGAACGACAACGTTGTCTGCGAGGACGTCTTGTGACTCGGTCTCGTCTGTGTGGGCTCGCGTGGCGCGCGTCTTGTGACAAGCGCCTTGACGTCGTCGAGTGACGCGAGCAGTCCCAGTGAAAACACGAGGCGACTGCCGGCGTCGAGCCACGAGCCAAAGAGCACCAACGGCGTCTCGTTGAGAAAGTTGAGCAGCCAGACGTCGTCATAGTAGAGCGTCCACGGCGCAATGTCCGTGACCACGGGATCGTACTGCCGCAGGTACCCAGCCGCGACGACCACGGGCACACCGACACTCGAGACAAAGTCGAGCACGAGATCACAGAGTACACAGAGCAAACGCTCCAGTGGCTTGTGGCCACGGCAAACGCGCTTGAGCAGTGGCGTTGTCCAGCAATTCATGACCAACACCAGCGTAAACGCGCTGTTGAGTTTGGCGCGTGGCAGCAGCCGCGTCATGGTGTAGGCCTGGTACGACTGGAGCATCGTCTCGACGACTTCCCGCGCGAGGAAGTAGACGTCATAGTGTGAGCTGTGTACGCCCACGACACCGTCGCGACCGAAAATGGGATCGTAGATGCGGTGCAGCAGGGCCGGGAGATAGGCGCCTCGACAGCCACGCCGTTTGCCCAGCCAGCGCGTCGCTGGCGCGGATACCAGGACGAGCAGAGGCTTGACGAGACAGTAGACGTGGACACTGGCGAGCACATAGTGGACGCACGCGATCGTGGGGAACCACGCGGGGCGCAGCACGAGCTGGTAGAGTTGCAAGATGAGACCGACCTGTGTCGTGGGCAGCACGGCGTAGACTCGGCCAGCGGCCACCAAGTAGGCGACGCTGACGGCGTGGAGACTGTAGATGGCCGTGGACGCGAGCGCAAAGCCGACGCGGCCGAGGGCCACAGTCTTGGGGGCCGCTTTCAAAACCAGTTGAGTGGGTGGGCCATGGAGCGCAGCGTCAGGGACGACGGCAGTGGCGTGACGTGTTGAGTTCCCGAGCGCAGCCGACGCGAGCGGCGTCACTTGTGTCATGCTAAGTGAGACGTTTCGTTGGACGGGACACCCTCTTGGCAGGATGAGACATGTTGGAGCATTCCAAGACGGAAATAGCTCGAGACATTCTTGGTGGCGCACGAAACATTCCAACACGGACGACCCGTTTCCAAAAAAACACACACAAAAAACGTGTATGTATACTCACGCCTACGATGCTATCCTACTCAATACACGACATAGCCTTCTTTACGCTGGCCACGGGACGAGCCACCACCACCACGCGACGAGCCGCGGCCACTACTGTGGACACTCTGCTGGTACTGCTGGTCGTACGGCTGCTGCTGCTGCTGGTAATACTGCTGTTGTTGTTGTTGCTGCAGTTGCTGCTGGTGGTGGGCCGACAGATCGCGCGACACGCGCCGTTGCGGCGACCCACTCGCCTGGGACTGCGGCTGCGCAGGCGACCGCGTCGGCAGCAGCAGATCCGCGGCGAGCTTGGTCAGCGCCTGCATGGTCGCATAGTCCTTGGTCGTGATATTGTCGTGCGCGACCAAATCTCCTGTACACAGCGACGCGACCACGCTGCCGTCCGGTGCGTGGATCGGAAACCCGGCGTAAAACTTGACGCCCATGTGCTTGATACAACCCATTTGCGCGAACCGCATGTCACGCTGTGGGTTCTTGATGATCATGGGCTTTTCGGCATACACATTGTGGATACACAGGCTCTCGTCTCGTGGTAGGACCACGCCGGCGTCCGGGTAGTTGTACCGTCCGACGGCGCGGAACGAGTCTTCGTCAATGATCGAGACAAAGCCGATCGGACAGTTGAGTTTCTGGGCCGCAATCTTGGCCAGCAGATCGAGCGCGGTCGTGTCGTACTGTGCGTCCGTGACCTTGGATTCCTTAATGTACGCGAGCCGCTTGGCCTCTTTCGTCGGCTGGAACACGGGCCCCAATGGCGTGTCGACGCTCGTGACCAGCGTCGCCGTCGGGTCGTACTTGTACGAGTAGTCGCGCTCGCCTTCGTACACGGCACAGTCGTCGGGCGAAATGTACTGGTCGCGGATCACACGCAGGCTCTGGCTCAGATGGTTCTCAACGTCGCGCACGACCTGCTTGGTCTTGACCGGTGCTGGCACCGGCGGCGGCTTGGACGGCCGTCCACCCGACGTCGTGCGGATCGTCTTGGGCGGCTGGGTCTGCTGCTGACGCCCGGCTGCGCCCGTGGGCCCCACGAGCTGCGCGAGCATCTCGAGTGCATGCGACCGCGCGGCCGCGTCCTGCGAAAACAGGTTGTCGGAAATGCCACTCGCATCGGACCGCACCGACACGGTCTCATCATCATAGTCGTCGTCGTCGCCATTGTCTTCCAAGACGGGGTCTTCCCACCACGCGGCCTCGTCGGCCTCGACGACCACGGGCCCCAACGCTGGCAGCATTTGCTCGTCGTCAAAGACACACGAATCCACTCGCACGACGCACTGCACGCAGCATCGGTTCTTCCGAATCTCACCGACGCGCGGCTCGACCTGGTAGTTCTGCGAACAGTCATTACAGACCATGCTGCCGCAGAGCTGGCAGAAAAAGTCGCGACGAAACAGCGAAAAGTTCTTGTTGCAGATCGAGCAGCTCGCATGCGCGGACGCGTCGTTGTACTGCGTCGGAAAGTAAATGAACGTTTGAAAGCCAAAGCGGCGGCGACGAATCACGGTCTCAAACTGACGCAGCGACTTGGTCAGAATCTCCATGACCTGTGTGGCCTCGGGGTTCATAATGGCGTCACGACGCCGCGCCAGATCGGCGGCCGACACGACCGCGTGCTTGCGGCTGAAGCGGCCGTACTGCGACGGCGTGACCGTGGACGCGTACGCATGCAGAAAGATCCGCGTCGTGTGGTGGATCGAGCCGTACCCATTGTGCTTGGACTGGATATCGTACCCGACAGCAATGTGGTCCAGCTCACGGCGTAGTGCGGCACGGTCCTGGCTCGACACAACCTGGTCGTGGGCCTCTTTCGGAATCGTCTTCATGACGTGGATCGCACGGTCTTTCGACGGGTACTGCTGCGTGCAGCTCGAGAACACGAGACGCTGCGTGCGCTTGTGCTTGGTGCTCATCTTGACGCGCATCTTGGGGCGCAGTGTCGCGAGCTGCACGCCCAGCAAGCCGTCCTGCGGGATCGTAGGGACCTCGTAGTGGTCGGATGACGCCGGGGTCGGACTCGCGGCGGCACTCACGGTTGTCTCACGCGCACCGACCGTGCGGAACTGAAACTTGCGGCGCTGCTTGAAGAGCACTTGACCACGCTTAAAGTGCTTCCCACACAGCGCCTGCATCGAGGCCTCGTAGTCGCTCGACTCGGGGTTCACGAGCACGTTTAGCACTTCATTCAAGTGGCACCGCAGTTCCGTCTTGGCGACCAGTGCGTGGGCGATATCCAAGTCGTCGTCCGGGTCGTCGCCGCCGCCGGGCGCGAGTTCAAACATATCGACGCCGTTCTTGCGCTTGCGCTGCTTCCAGCGGCGACCAAACGTGTCCTTGATCGCTGCGGCCTTGAGCTTGGGGATCGTCGCGAGCACATCGTCGCAGATTTCTTGGTCCGACAGGATCATGCGCTCGTAGCCATTGCCGACTTGGACGACGAGACCGTTCGGGTTGGTGGCGGCGGCGGCGGCCATGGCCGACGCAGGGCCACGCGAACTCATATTGAGGACGAGTAAGGAAGAGGAAGAGGAGGAAGGGATACTGGAGACCAGTGGACGAGGTCGGTTCGCGTGTCTCGTGGGAAGCGAATTGACGAATGGCGCCCAGTACGGTTCGTGCAGTTGCGAGGCACAGAGGACGGTGAGGGACGGCCAGCTCAATGTGGAAAGCTGAACGCTGACACACACCAAACCCCGAACCGCTGGGTTGGACCAGATGAACAGGAGGGAGGAAGTAAGCGAGGTCGCCAGACTGGCGGCCAGTTGGGAAACGCGACCAAGAGTGGACTGGGCGTGGCTTCAGCGTGGCTGAATGACGGACGATGAGGTACAGAGTATTGACAAAGTCGCGAACGTGCGAGCGGGCAACACACTGTGGAATTTACAACAGTACAGTGCACAGCACGTCCAGTGTGGGCAGCACCACACTTTGGTGGCGGGAAGAGATGGGCGCTGTACGAGAAGAGTTCAGCGCCGCGGCGCTGACGCCACTCAAGGTCTCTCTAAATCATAAGCCGACATCAACGTTTACTGGACGGTCTGGTCACTGGTCACCATGGCCATTATGACCGTGTGTGCGAAGTCCAGCGCAGGACAGGGTCCCGCAGCACAGGACCCAGAAAGTGTGTATGTGCTGACGCTGGCAAGTTGCCAGCGTGCCAGTGTATCAGATCAGACCCACAACGACAGAAAGAGAGAGAGACTGAGGTGACCATGGTGGGATCCACGGCTGGACCGGCTATGTGAGACTTGTGCCATGCGTAATTTACGACAGAAATCGAGCAATGATGATAAAATACCGTCTACGCAGTCGAAAATATTATAGAATACCGTTTACGTCGACCAAGGTCAATTTTGAGCCTCTATATCGGTACCGTAGAGAAATATTTGAGACCATAGAGTCTACGGCCTCACCTACTTCTAGGATATTTGGGGAATGGCGATCCCAGAGTCAGACCATTGTATCAATTCGTCCCAGAGTCAGACCTGTCACAGTGACACAATAAGTCAGAAAAACGACAAGTGACAGTCACTTGCCGTTTTTTTCTGACTTATTTGACCTCGTCCCGTAATACAGTACACTGGACGCAGACGTCCAGGAAACAGGATCTGAAGCCAGACGCCCGATAAAGTATTGTGGATAGTGCGGTCCCACTCCGTGGACCAATCCAGACAACAATCCGTGCAAGAGACGCCATGTATCAGGTCGGAACACGCGCTGGACGGTGGCACCCTTTACTGCACAGGCATGGTCTATTGAGACACCCGTATTCAATACAGCATTCGCTTTTGAGAGGTATTAGGCTGCCTGCCTGCCAGGCAGAAATCGATTGTTAACAAAAGCCACTTGGGGGAGCGAACTGACGATTCATTATGGAGGAATTATGTTAAATCATTGGGTTTTTGAGAAAATTTGGGTTAAAAATGGACACGTGCCAACCCAATGATCATTGGATGCAATAAATCGCGTGCCTTTTTTGAATATGCACTCGACAAAGGCAAGCACTGGTGATCATGGTTTCTTTTTCAAGACACCGCGCCTGGCCGAGCCGCAGGACTTAGAGGCGGGGGTGGGGCA
>JAADVC010000486.1:0-20042 GCA_023334575.1 Pythium volutum
CCCCCCCCCCCCCCCCCCCCCCTCCTCGGGAGCGAGTCGGAGAAACGGGCAACACTCCTGTTAACGTGCTTCCTTGGCTTACAGACCGTGCTGGGCAGAGTTCCACGTCCCGTGTATTACGTTGAGTAGATACAAAATCACGATTACGTATCTTCACGACCACAAAATCTACGCACGAGAACATTCATCAGTTTTATATAAGACGTGCTCCTCAGCCACAGATGCGGTGGCCAGCCAGCCACTTGCGGATCGTCGGGAAGAGAAAGCCGGGCACCGCGAACGCGACGACAAAGATGGCAATCTCCCAATCCACAAATGTCGAGCCGATCGCAAACAGGAAAATGCCAACGGCCGGCAGCAGCATGAGCGTCAGCGTCACCACGTTGCCGGGCACACGCATGGGACGCTGTAGGTACGGGAACGCGCGTCGCAGCTGCAGCATCGAAAGCACAATCATGACTTGCACGGCACTGCTGAATGAATTGGTCATGTTGAGCAGTGTGTCAAACTCGAGGCCGAGCACGACCAACGTGACCAGCAGACTCAGCAGCAGCGCGTACTTGGGCGTCTTAAACCGCGTGCTACGCTTGCGGAAGATGCCTGGTAGTAGCTGCGACTGGGCCATGCCCTGGATCAAGAACGACTGGAGAAAGACCGAGTTCGTGAAGAGTCCGATGAGACTAACCAGCGACGAACAGACCACAAAACTGTGGAGCACGGGCCCGCCGAGCGCGTCGGCGATGATCGGGTACGAGTCTTCCCCCATTTCTCGCCACGGCGTCTTGTTGCCAATCACAGCCGTGATGAACGGAGCGAGGTAAATGACAACAGCGACCGCCACGGTAAAGAAGATGACTCGTGGGTACGTACGCGTTGGATTCTCGACTTCGCCTCCAATCATGGAGATCCAGTGGATACCGTCAAAGTTCCAAAAGAGCGAGTGGATCAGAAGCGACCAGTCGACACTGTCGTCTTCGCTGCTGCCGTCCAGTGTCCGCACTTCATGGAGACGGAAGAACGCGCCTTCGCCGACCGCGAGACCCCAGAATGTAAAGACCACAGTGATGGCGACCACGAGCGACAGCATGAGGAGCGACGTGACACCAATGAAGCGAACGCCCAAGTACGACGGCAGCGCCAGCAGTCCAGCGATCACGACCTTGATCAGATAGGCGACAAAACCCGACGTGGCCTCAATACCCAACGCACTCGTGGTGGCCTCGTAGATGAGCCCGGGGTAGATGGCGTTGTTAATGACCGAGACGATCCACGCCCAGTAGCCGACTTGAAAGCCCCAGAACGGACCGAACGCCGTCATGGTCCACACGGCAAAGCCGCCGTTCTCGGGGAACGCACAGCAAAGCTCGGTGACCATGAGCGAGATCGGGATCTGGCACAGCAGAATGTAGACTGTGATGCCCAGCAGACCAAGCAAAGGCCCACCCGTCGAGATGAGCGGTTCTGAACCCACGGGCCCAGCGGCCGTGGCCATAAAGATGATCGCGACGAGACTCGTAGTGCCGAGCACGCGGTACTTTTGCTTGTGTGTGCTCGCGACCGTCGGCGCCAGCGACCCGGGCGACTTGAGCACGCCCATGACGGCCGAGTCTTCGAGGCCGTACGGCGTGTGGGGGTCCATCTGCACGCTGTGCATGGCGTGATAATGGAGGTTCGCATTGCTGGACAGAGAAATACCAGTATATAATATGTGAGACCGTGAACACCGTAACGGAGACTTTCAAGTCAGTACGTACGATTCTGAGCCTCGTGTCGGCGCGCGGTCTTGATGGTGGGGGCTTTCCATGACTGCGACGTCGCGGAACATGACGCAGAACGCAGTCTGGGGTCTTCCGAGGACTCTGCGCTCGTGCGGCCGACCAGCAGTAGATTGAAGAATGAAACCCACTGCTCGCAAATGCCTATGTCTTCGGTGGGAGAGAATCCCCAATCGTCTATCGTTACAGTAGGCAAGTCTGAGGTAAAAACGACCTGGCGATCCGCTCGTCCCATTCAGTGACGCACCGCTGGCGAGTGTTGTAACTTGGTTGCGATCAGGCGCGTGCGTTTGGCTGGGCTTGTGCATAAAACTGTTTCCCCCCCCCATTATTTCTCTTGGGGTCTTGTCCTTCTTGAACTTCAGCTTGCCCAAGTGCTTTCCAGACGAATGCTGTTTAGTACACTACACTAATCAATGAGCAACCGTCCGAAATGGATGCACCTGCTCGCCAGCCGAGATCTTTCTGGTTCTCTGTACTTTTCTTCATGTTTTTATCGTGTTCCAGATTGTGGGAAATAGAGTCTGCTGTTGAGAACGGCAGCACTGTACAGTATCCATAGGTGTGACACTGCCACGTCGATCGGCCCTGTGCGCGGGCAATACGCAAGTTGCATCCCTCGGATGGATGCCCAATGTTGACTGTTCTGGTTCTAAATGCGTCCGAGATTATAAAGGAAATAGACCGCACGCCAGAGGGTTGGACGCATCGCCATAAAAAACGCGTTTTCAGTGAAAATGGCTGAACTTTCACAGTGACCCACAGTGATGCCCAGTGGTTGTGGAGCTCTATTCATGGATATACTAGGATAGGTTTTTGAGACCACTCGCACTCAGCTGCCCCTGCCCAGCCGTCCGCAGCGTCTCGGGACCAGACGCCAGGAGCTCTTGCCGATACAGTAAGGCATCAGACAAGTTCGGGTTGCACTGGAACCCGCATGATGACTGCTTGATTCTGGTCGGGGTGCAAGAGAAGAGACCAGCATGCCCAGATGGCTACACCTGCTCACTGGGACCAGCACTGATTTAGTAAACTATCTGACATCCAACTTGGATGAGCCACTTGGATTCCAAGTGGCTGCTATTCCAGTGGGGTTTCGAGCTGTCAAATAACTAAATCTATGTGACTGGACACAATGGGCACTTCAACATAAATAGACAGAACAGAGTTGCCAAACCTCCCCATACGCAATGAAGCGCCCACCACAAGATGCTCGCCAGCGAAAGGCAGCCGTCGTCGCGCATGGCAGTGTCTTGCCCGCACTCGTCCGCGTCGACTCTACGGGGGCACGACGCGTTTCCACAACTGCCACACCAGACGGCAACGCCTCCTCATCCACAAGGCTTATTTTGCGCGCGGCTGCCCGGCATTCCCAGGCGGCCACGTCCACCAAATGGGGAAATCTACACAAGCCCGCCCACTCGTCTGAAGCGAAAGGACTCCGCTCGCTGCCACCGCTCGAGCCAGTAGATAGGACGCTTGGCTTGCCTGCTCGGCGTGGGAATAACAATGCCTCCGACACACACACTCGAGAGGAAGATGCCGTGCTGGCCGAGATCTGGCGCGTCGCGGCGACGACTGGCAAGGGATTCCACACTGAGAAGGCTCTCTCGCCAGCAGCAACGAGTGTATCGAATAACGACTGTCGACAACAAACCGAGAAGGTAGCGGTTCCCCACGAAGTGGGCGATGGGCCACCGTCGAGCGGTACGACGCTCGCGCGGTACAGACGACTGGTCGGCATGCACGCCCGGAAAACGTTGTTTCGTATTCTGCAAGACGCTGCCAAGAGCGTCATGAGGAAGCGAGAAGAAGAGCAGGCAGGGGTGTGCATCCAGCGCGTGGTGCGGCGATTTCTAGGGCGACGACGACGCGAGCGATGGTGGTACGACCACGTGATGGCCGTGGAAACGGTGGCGCGTGCGTGGCGCGCGACGGTGGCCCGTCGAGAGCTGCACAAGTTGCGACAAGAAGCGCACGCGAGACAGCGAGCCGAGACCCAAGCTCTGGAAGCGATCAGGACGATCCAGCAGCGATTCCGATTCAGAACACTTGTACGTCGAGACGTGGAGAAGCGAATGGTCAGGCGGAGGCAGGAAGACGCGGAGGTCCGTTCGAGAAGCGTGCTGGCACGAGCGGTGGGGGTATGGGCGAGACACAGGAGACGGAGAGAGACACCGCTCCAGTTGAGCCACACGGGTGAGTGCCCAGGCGAACAACGTTCGTCTCGGTCGTTTGCTGGAGCTCGAGACAGTCGTCCTCGTGGTCTTGAAGCGGATGTTGTGATTGACCCACTGTCACTCATTGATGGCCACACTGGCGTGCGGCCTCGGGTCATGGATGTGCTTTGCTCGCCAACCGTACACGTCGAAACGAGCCACGCAGATTTGGTTGAAAATCGACTATGGAGGAAGCCTGAGCGGTGCCAGGACACGATCGTCCACGAGTTGAACGAGACGCCACCGTTTCTGGATATTGCGCGCGAAAACGATTTCAATACGGCCGTGGAGCCATTAGAATCCGCACTGGAACGGATTCCACCTCTCCAAGCCTCGTCCGTGCATCTCCCCACTCAACACGAAGCAATTCCGTCAACGTCTTGCATCCTTGGGCAGCTCGTATGCCGCACTCAAGCGACTCGTACACTGCGAGACTCCAGCGAGGTCGCGCGTGTAAAACCCGATTCCTTTGCGAACTACGACTTGATCGATACAAGCAACCCGAGACCAATGACGCTTCCCAGTGATACGACGCACGAACTTGAGACTGCCGACACAATCGAGATGGTACCCATGCCCAGCCTGCGTCCCTCCCATCTCGCTGAACGTCACGCTACTCGCATTCTCACTCGCTTTGTTGTTTCCCACTGGCTCCCACACGTACGTTCCCGTCTCTCCACCATCCACTCGGCCGCGACGCGCATCCAGCAGCGCGTCCGCCAGCGTCTCGCTTGGCACCAACTCGCGCATCGTCGGCAGCTCGCATTGGTCTCACTTCGCAGTCAGCTCGAAACCCACTGGCTCACATCGGAAGCAACGCTGCTAGCTTCGATCTTCGGCTCGACTGCGGCTGACGAACCGCATACACAACACGCCACGGACAACGATCCTGACGATACCGACCTGGTCTTTGACGTCGACGAGGACGAGGAGCAGACGCACGGGACGACAGCAGGGCTGACGTGGGCAGATGTGCTGCCGACGCGAAATGGCTACATTCCTCACGGACTGCGAGTCGACTTTTCACGCGGAGGCCCCGCGTCTTGTCGGGCGCCAACGCTCGGTCTCTGGAAATGGTCGTGGCCGACGGAGCAATGGGAACCACGACGCGATCTGTTCCAGCTCCATACCAAAAAATCACCATGAAAACAGCAAGAGCTAAGAGGTACATACCAAGTCTATTCGTCGTCGTCACTCTCTTCTTCGTCCTCGTCCTCGCTCTGCTCCTCGCTCTCGTCTTCTTCCTCCTCCTCCTCCTTGGTCTCGCCCTCCTCCTCCTCCTTCCCTCTCGCATACTCTGTCCGCCTTAGCTCCTGTAGCTTCTTCTCCATCGCCGTCTTCTCGTCACCGTCCACGAGCAGCTCGACCAGCTCCTCGTAAAACTCGACCACAGTATCCTCCAACGCGATCGCGCGCCGCAGATCCTCGACCGCACGCGTCTTCTCGCCGCCGCCACCGCCGCACGCGAGCCGCATGGTCGCGAGATTAAAATGCAAATTCGCATTCCGTGGGAACGCTTCGACGGCATCCTCGTACACGCGTACGGCGGCTTTCATGTCCTGCCTCTCCATACCCAATACATTTGCCATGGCCGCGAGTGCCATGCCGTACGCGCGGCGCAGATCCTCCTCCTTGTCTCTACTACTCACGCCCTCTTCCATGATCTGCTGCTGTGCGAGGTCTCTCGCCTTGGTATAACTCGTTAACGCCGCGTCCTGGTCGTCACAAGACGCCTGCGCCATGCCTAGTCGCAGCCACAGACTCGCGTCCTGTGCAGCCTCGGGCAACGCACTCGCGGCCGCGTACTGCGGAACGGCGGCGCCATGGTCGCCACGCTCGGCGCACGCATCCGCAAGCTGGCAGCGCGCGTTGTAGTGGCGTGGCTCGAGCGCCACGGCGCGTGCAAACGCCTCCATGGCCGAGTCGAGGGCACCGAGCTGCGTGAACGCGAGTCCGACCGCGAGCGCGTCGGCAAAGCCCAGCGTGGCGCAGTCGACGTTCTCACCGTCTTCGTCGTCGTCTAGTTGTTGTTGCTTTTGCTTCTTCTGTTTCTTCTGGGCGGCATCAGCAGACGCGTCGGCGCGCGCGCGCTTAGCCTGCTTGCCCATTATCGCTGTTGCTGCGAGGAAATAATGGTGGGGAAATGGAGTGGATGGAATATGGGATCGTTATTATCCAATGAAATGAGGAGGAGATGTATTTTGAACCAATCGAATGCTTAGAAATGTGTTCCTGGAACTTGGAGTCCAGACTCGAGGAGCTCCGTCCAGAACCTGGAATTGTTTTTTGATGCAACCTGTCGAGATTCATGATGGCCCGAGAATGCTCGGATATGACGGACCACCATGTGAGAGACGGCTGTAGGGGATTTCTGGACTTTAGGATGGCATTGGAGAAACCCGCAACGCTTGTCGGCAAGAAAGCGACGACTTTCGATGAATACTTTAGGAACTCTGTGCACAATGGACCGTCGAGACGTCTCTCGTCTTCAACCCAGCATCACTTGACCTGGACGACGCTCCGCGGTGGCGGCCGCTGCTGCGTCTCGAGCTCGCCAATCAGACTGTGGTCTGTGATCAACGCGCGACCTATGAGCACGGCCTAATCGTGCGGGTTCCGCAGCAGCCTCGCAAAACGCCGCGACAAAGTCGCTATCGTTGTCGTACCTCAATATCTTGCTGTCGCCGTCAAACACAAACGCCACGCGCGAATCGCACCCGAGTTTTCTTGCCCACACGAGCTACGGATCACTCACGACATGCGGAAACGAGCTGCTCGGGCGTGCGCCGCGTGATACAAGCATGGTACCCGCAATTTCTAGTCGCGCAACTCGAGATAGTCGGCGTACCGGCGCCACTGCTCGAGCAGTGCGTCAACGCCGCGCAATTGTGCACACGTGACGACGGTCGCGGTGCACGACCGACCGCAGAAATGCCTCGTGTTGTGAGGCATGAGACCCACACTCAAAGCCATTGGCAAAATGTTTTTAAAATAGGCTGTGGTGTCCTTGTACACGGCGTTGCGATTCGTAATGGAGCGAAAGACCTGGCGCGTCTCGAGTGCGTGCTTGTGGTCGCGCAGCCGCTGGAGCTGCTGGCGCAGATCGTTGACGTCCCACACGAGACGGTCTTCTTTCCAGCGGTCTCTGTCGGTTAGCACACGATGTCGAAAGGCAACAGTCTCATTTGGTTGGGAGCTTTTGGTAACTCGAAGCTGCATCGCGATGACGTAATCTCCGGACTGGATTGGTGTCTGGATTGGAGCGTGGCGCGCTGGATCATGGTCGTCGTTGTTGATGATGACGACATCTCCGGACGGGTTAGACCCCGACGCGCGAAATGCAAAATCAATCTCGGACGAGAGCTGGTCGAGCGCACTCTGGCGCAAGCGCACACTGCCGCTGACGGATTCACTTTGCCACGTGCGCTTACGTCCACGCGGTGGCGTTGGCGAAAGCGGCGTTCTCATCTTCAGCAGATGTACCGGTAGAGATACTCTGGACAACGAGGGACTTATCCAGATTCCCTTGGCTCTGGTTAGGTCTCTTTTAGTCCGTGCTTGATGGGATTTGTTCTGTAACATTGGATTCTAAAGCGTCAAGAACGAATGGATCTCGAAAGGTCGTCGAAAAAAAGGATCCATTGCCTTTCCGAAGGGACGGCGCCATTTATCTGGCGACACAAGAGAAGCACAACAAGCAACAGGCGACAACCATCAACCATGTCAGGACGTCCAGGAACAGGCTCTGGAGAGCGTCCAGGCACCGGCGCGCGGCCAGGGACGGGCCAGGGACTCAATCCCATCGTGCGGCCTGGCACTGGACAGCGCGCGGCGTTGGGGTCGTCCGCTGGGAGACCACTCACGGGCCGATTGGGCACGGGTCAGGCCGTGCCTGCGACGCCCGGTCAGACTGCTGGCTTTGGCATCAGTCTCAACACTGAGGTCAATGTCTCGGACCGTCCGGTCACGCAGCAGGGCATGATGGGCATGCGCGTGGGCACGGCTGGGCCGGGACGTCAGGTGCAGGACGCGTCATTCTTCATGGGCAAGCTCCACGCCAAGACAACCGAGATCACAAGTGAAATTGAACGGCTCCATAAGGAGATCGAGCAGGACGCCAAGGACAAGAGCCAGTACGCACAGCTCGAGCGCAAGTACGAGACGCTCGCCGGCGACGTGCGCGACCTCGAAGGCCAACTCGCCGACTACAATCTCGCCATGGACAAGCTGCGCAGCGCGACGGACCCGCACGAGATTCGCCAAGTGCAGGAGCAGCTTCACCATCGCAACGGCAAGGAAGCCGAAGAAGTGGACCGCATTTTCATCATGCGCCAAGAGCAGGAAGCGTCGGTGCGTCGCATGGACACGGAAATGAACGAGATCCACATAAAACACCAAGACAAGATCAACACGCTCGCGCCGCAAAAGCTGCAGCGCTACAAGGAGATGCTCGAAGACCACCACCAGAGCGAGGTCGAGATTGAGGGGCGGTCGCAAGAGCTCGAGATGCTCATGCACGCGATCCACCAAAAGGAGGCCGAGCTCAGCTCGGATCGGTTTCGCGACGAGTACGATCTGCTCGAGAAGCAGGCACGCAAGCTCCAAAAGGAACGCGAAGCCGCCCAGGAAGAAGCCCGTACGGCAATGATGGATCCAAACGAAGCCCGAGCCGTGCTGCTGGCCAAGGTCAAGGACGACAAGGCCAAGATGGAGACGCTGGAAAAAGTGCTCCAGGTCGAGGACGATGAAGCGCAAGAGCTCCGCAAGACGCTGAGCGACCTCAAGAACGATCTAGATGATCGCACGAACGGCAAGTCGGGTGGCAACGACCCGGCGCAGCAGTACGACAAGCTCGCACAGCTCGACCACGAGATGACGACGTTTCTCGAGTCGTTTCCGACCAAGAAAGACGACGAACTCCAGGCGCAGCGCCAGGCGCAGCTCATAATCGTGAAAGTACTCGAACACATTTCGTCGACAATTGCCAAGGAAGACAAGCTCTTGCCGAGCGCGAACGCCGCCCACTTGGAGGAGATGCGCAGCGACCTCACGTTCAAAGAACGGCAGCTCGAGTCGTCAGTCACGACCAAGCAGCGGCTCACGATGGAGCTGCAGAAGCGCCAGGCCGAGCTCGACAAGGTCAACACGCTCGACACCAAGATCTCGCTCGAGCTCGGCTCGCTGCTGCAAAAGATGGATACCATGACTACAGACATGGCCGAGTTTGCCAAGATTGACGAGCTCAAGGAGACCCACTCGCAGACCAAGCAGTTTCTGCAGCGCGTCAAGCAGCAGTACATTCGCCGTCGTGATGCCATGAAGCAGCAAGTCAATGCGCTGCAGCTGCAGCTCGAAAACCTCAAGCAAGAGACGGCCAACCACGACACGGCCAAGAGCTTGGAGGCGCTCGAGCAAAAGTTGCGCCACCACGAGCAAAACATTTTCCACTTGAAAGAGTACATTGACACCAAGTCGCGCGAGATCAATTACGAGCACGTCAAGCAGGACTGTCTCAAGACGCTCACCGAGTTGAATGCACTGCGCGTCAAGCAGCAGGGCCTGCTCAACAATTTGTAAGGCAGCGGATACGTATAGTCCCCTCCACTATGGCACAACCGCTAGGACATTCTGGTCACTGGTTTAAAAAAAACTGTGGACTCACATCATGATCACAAAGACGACCTTGCTAGTGGCCGTACTCCCGTCCATCTGCAAGCGGCTCGCGGGCATTGTATTTGCAGCTAAAGCGTATTGGACGTGTCGACTAAAATCCAGCATACAGACAACAATTGCATAATCGCCGAGTACATCGTTCAACGATGCTTCAATGCCAAGCACACAAAAGGTCAATACTGTACGCGTTGGTTCTGACAACCTTCATACTGTATCAATACATCGTAGAATGAAACAATGACGAAAAGACAACTCGCGTGTTGCTTGTTACCATCGCGGATGACCCCGGAGAACGCACTGTACGCTTTCACAAAAAGAGCTCTCGGTATAATATAGTAGTGCTTCTTCAGTTTGCTACTAGTATTATATTATCGTCGTCAGCGCATCCCAGAAGTATCTTCCGTTCCACTACTGATACTTGGGCTCAGACGTCATCGACCCAGACATTTCCGCGACTATGACGACTGCCTTGCAGCTGTCCAGACCATCTCGTTGGGATTGGACAAGGACCCAGAGAGCTGTCGGATGCAAACCGTTCGCACCAGCGGGATCACTGTGTGGGAGACAATTCTCACGGTCAAACGGATCGGTTTGGATACATCCGCTCTCTTTCACAAACGTAATGTAATACTGTACGAGTCATGATCTGGTCAGGTATCGTACTGCTCCCTGGGTCCACTTTGAAAAGGTTTTAGCTGAGGCAGAACCGTTTTCGACTTCCTGTACGACAATTCAGGCAAACTCGATTGTCTGACTCCACGTGACTTGGGTACGGAGCGACTCATTTGTCTCGTTGAGCTGCAAACTCGCGTGCAATCTCTGGCTGAACGATCGACGTCCTTTCCGCTGCGACCATCGGGCGACGGACAATTACCTGGTCTGCTTCTGTTTCTGGTCTGCACTTCAATGTCACTAACATGGGTGGGTGTTCGTACTGTACTCGGACCCCACCGCGAGTGGGTACAAATGTGTATCTGATCTCATGCCTGTCGTGTCCCGTTATATTGAGGACCGTAGCGACACTGGTGGAGAGATGCTTCACGAGTACAGTCTACTTTTTTATGGCCTCGAATGATTTTCAATAGGGGCTTTTGGGAGAGGACAGCGATAAACAGGACGAGTGCAAGTGCAACACTCGATATTGCGTGGGATGCTTTTGATTCTGGCGGTGAGTTACTGAAACATCACGTGGCGATCCAACCGATCTTCTACTGTCGGCAAGTGGGTCCAAATAGTAGCGCCCAATTGCATTGTCTTCCCACGCCGTATACGAGTAGTAGTATGCGTCTGGCTTGGACGCAACCGTGCAGCTTGCGTTGAATGTGGCCGTACACAAAACTTACTTCATTGACGATTCACGTGGGCGGCTATCCATGAAGCTGGTCCTATGCTTCAGTCCATGTGTGGGTTTTGTTGTACCTCGGCAGAAGAGTCGAAAGAGAGTAGAGAGAGAAAGAAAGGAGCAACGAAACCAACAGCATGGTCCTCGAAACCAACCTGGTCGATGGTCGACACAGCCAAACCAGTCTCCAATCTGCTCTCGTCCGCGCACGGATCCTCTCCGAACCCGAAACAACTACTATTACGTAGTAATGTTTATGCGTGTCGCCATCATGGAGAGCCCTCGGCCGCGAGCCACCAGTTCCAGCTCGGAAACGTACGGGCATCTTTTCTTTTAGTATCTCGTGTGTGACTCACCGTGTGCTTCTGTGGGTATTTGGGCTCTCGTTCTCCAGCGAGTTGACTTTGAACCATTATGCAGGGATCCACAGTGTCACGATCGATAAAACCAACGTGATGGACGACACCATGGCGATGACGGTGACCTCTAACCACCAACTGCTCAAGTCGCCGCCTAGCTCGATCGAACTCACAAGCACGAGATCCAACCAACAAAAGTACCATGTGCTCGGCACTGTGAGTCTTGTCGGCGTCTGCTACATGGCCACGGCCGGTGGGCCCGTGGGATCCGAGGATCTCATCTCGGCCGGTGGTCCGCTGGTCGGTCTCATCGGCATCGCGACCTACTTTGTGCTGTGTCAGATCCCCGTCTCGCTGATGATCACCGAACTCTGCTGTGCGTTCCCCGAGAACGGCGGCTTTGCCGTGTGGGCCATGGCGGCATTCGGTCCCTTCTGGGGATTTCAAGTCGGCTACTGGGCGTGGATCGTCTCGATTGTCAACAATGCCATCTTTCCCGGAATGATCTACGGTGCGATCACGTCGGCGCTCGGGATCGAAGCAACCTCTGGCGTGATTACCTATCTTTGCAAGGTCGCTATCGCCTTGCTACTCGCGCTGCCGTCGTACTTGGGCGTGCGATTCATTGGCATCACGTCGCTCATCATGATGGTGCTCGTGGTTCTTACAACGGTCATCTTCACGGTGTGGGGTGTCGCGGTTGGCAACGGCGCGTTCTTCCGACTCAGCGAGACACGAACACTGGACGGCAGCAACCCCGACGGCGACAACGTGGACTGGCGACGCATGATCCAGTGGCTGTTTGTGAACTTTGACCGGCTCCAATGGATCTCCATGATTGGTGGCGAAGTCCGGAATCCAGCGCGCACGTTTCCGCGTGTGATTTGCATTACCGTCTCGCTGTCCGTAGTCGTGTACACTGCGCCGTTCATCACGGCCGTGATTGGTGACAAGACCCCGTGGCGCGAGATCGTCAAGGCCTCGTACCCAGCAGTCGCAGCCGCGCTCAGTGGTCCCGTGTTGCAAAACCTCATGGCCGTTGCGTCGATCGTCAGTCTCACTGGGCTCTTTGCCAATTCGGTCTTCCTCCAGTCGTTCCTCATTCAAGGCATGGCCCAGTCCCGACTATTGCCACGTATCTTTCGCAAACGCAGCGCTCGATTCAAGACGCCCAAGTACGCGTTGCTCTCGAGTCTGCTGGCGACGGTGGTGGTAATGCTGCTTCAGTTCGACACGATGCTCGACATGACCAACGCGATTAGCAGCGCCGTGCAAGTCCTGATTGTACTATCGATGCTGCAGTTGCGTCGCATCTTTCCCAACTTGCACCGGCCCGTGCGCGTGCGCGGGAATTTGGGGACGCTTACAGTCATGTTGCTCCCGGCCTTTGTCATCTTTGTCTTTATGATCGGCTCAACATTTCTCGACTGGGAGACGGGCATGCTCACGGTCGCGTTTGCTGTGCCTGGCATGCTCTTTCCAGTCATCCGCAAGTGGTTCGCTGGGCGTCGGATTTGCAGCTAGAGCTGCCGGCCGTGGGAGGGGTAAATGTCTTTCGATACAACACCAGAAGGGTGTGTATACTCCATAGATGCGCAGACAATAGTTTAACTGAATTCGTGCAGTTGAACGATATTATTATAGTAGCACAAAACAGCAAAGTACTATGGGGCGACGATGACCGCTTCATCATCATCGCTTTCCATTTTTGACCAGTGAAGCCATTCGCACTTCAACGTCAGTATAACAGGGTCAATGGACACAGTGACATAAATGCGTTCCGAGTACACCACCACCACCACAACAACAACAACAAACACGTAAGCTGATGAATAGGAGCTGTTCCGAGAGAAGCATCGATCTTCGAAAAAATATAATTTCAGATTTATACAATATTTGGAGCGCTAGCGGCACATGCGGTGCCCAGCGAACCGCCTGCGAATGGACGGGAATAGCACGCCCGGCACTGCAAATGCGACCATGAGCACACCGACTTCCCAATCGAGGAACGTCGAGCCGATTATGTACACGAAAATACCGCACGCAGCATGAGTGCGAGCGTCACGATCTTCCCGGGTACGCGCACGGGCCGGTGCAAGTTGGGGAAAAGGTGTCGCAGCTGCAGCATCGAAAGTACAATCAGGACTTGCACGGCGCTGCTGAACGCGTTCAACATGTAGAGCATAATGTCGAATTGGAGCAGCATCACGGCCATTGTGACGAGCAGACTCGAGAGCAGCGCGTACTTGGGCGTCTTGAAACGAGTGCTTCTTTTGCGCAAGATCACCGGGAGCAGTCGCGACTGTGCCACGCCCTGGATCAGGCACGAATGGAGGAAAACCGAGTTGGCAAAGAGCCCGATGAGACTGGCGACCGAGCACAAGACCATGATGGCGTGAAGCACGGGACCGCCGAAAGTATCACCAATTGATGGGTACGAGTCCTTGGTAATCTCACGCCACGGCGTCTTGTCGGCAACGACAGCGCCAATGAATGCAGCCTTGTACAAGACCAACACAAGCACGACCGTGATGGAGATCACGCGTGGGTATGTTCGTGCGGGGTTTCGGATCTCGCCACCAATCATGGCGATCCACTGAAGCCGGTCAAAGTTCATGAAGAGCCACTGGACCATCTGCGACCAGTCGACATTGTCGCCGTCAGTATTGGAGCCATCGAGCGTTCGCGCTTCGCTGAGTCGGAAGAACGCGCCGTCCCCGACCGCGACGCCCCACACACTGAATGTCAGTGTAAACGTGATCACAACTGCCATCATGATGAGCGACGCGATGCCGATCAAGCGCACGCCCAAGTACGATGGCAGTGCGAGCAGCAAGGCGATCAGAAGCTTAATAAGTAGGCGACCAAGCCCGAGGTCGCTTCGACACCAAGAGCAGACGTGATGGCCCCATAGACCATACCAGGATAGATGGCATTGTTGATCACGAACACGATCCACGCCCAGTAGCCGACTTAAAAGCCCCAGAACGGATCGGAGCATGGCAATGCCCTTTGAGACTGTCTCGACTTGTCGACGATTGACAGTCTAGTCTTGGACAAGCTGGGAAGGCATTGCCCTTGTCCACAAGGGAGGGATGAATCTTAGTGAACACCGAAGATACCTGCTGTTCGCGGGTCTTTTTCTTTCTCTCTTTTTATTCTAGCGCCCGAGACACACGCCAGTGGCGTAGAGATTCACACTCTTTCGAAAAAAAACACAACACTGAAAACAGCACACCAGAGCCTTGTGTGGATACGGTACAGTGTTGCTCGAAAGCAAAAAAAGCGTTAGTGCAGTTTTTAGTAAAAAGACTTGACGTCACACGCTGTTAGTACTGACAGTGAACACAAAAATACGTGCGTCTTGGCGACTCTGGACTCGAACGAAAGGATGAGTCCGAGGCAGCGGTCCTAAAATGGACCATCATTGGACCCTCTCGTCCACAGCGAGAGAATCTGCTGAATAGCCGATCAGAAATCGATCAAAATCGTTGCGTTTTTAAATGTGTCTCCCGTGTGGAGTTTTTTTAAACGAGCTAAAACTCCACGCGGGAGAAACTGGTCCGTCGCCCCCATACGAAAACAAGTCGAGCATGCAGTTGCGCTCGTTCCATTTCTGAAGGACTCGCAAATCGTCTATAGTGGCGACAGGGTGATGTGATATAGTGTACACTATTGTAGCCAGAATGCCAGGCGAATTTGGGGTGGCAGCGATGTCCACTCCCAGGAAATTCTTTCTATGTGAAGCCAGACAGAACTGTATGTACGCGCGTGAACACCTCTATCATTGCGCCTAACCTGGTACAGGTACTGAATGATTGTGGCGACGTACACTATACCAAAGGTCTCAGGTAGAATTCGCAATCGGCCTTTTTGTGTGCGTTGATGTGCATGCTCGTAGCTGAACATCTTGGTTGCTAAGTGCCATGCAGCATGCCGAGCTCTGGCGCTCGACACGGCAGATACTGTACTCTCAACTCAGTCTGTACTCTTGCCGACTCGACGTTAACCCACACGTCCAGGAACACATTCCCGCCCAAGTTCTGACGATACAAAGCCTTTCCGTTCAGCCGCGTCCCATAAGCCGTGTGAGATCTTTGTGAGTCAGAGATCGGGTGCGATCCGACCAGTTCGCAGGCAGGTACGACTCGTCTAATTCTCAGAGTCCTCACTCCTTACAAGTCGTCTAATTCCCAGACTGGATGGCCCTAATGATTTGTACAATCACTTCCCTATATAAGGGACACTTTAGGACACCAAAACTGACGAATCTCTTATACGATATATCAGTTATAAATGCAAATTCTCTCAGCGAAGATGAGATCGCCACTACAGTATTAATACCTCCTCCGCCACGGCCTCCTCTTCAGGACTCCGTTATACCCGTAGTCGATACAGTACCCGATCCTAGGAAGACAGTATAGCCTATGACGTGTCCAGTAACATTCTTCTAAGGTAGTTAGTGAGAACGGATAATTCTCACACTCCAGGAAGGATGGGACATCACGCGAATCCATTACTCCACACTCCAGCATTCCATCTCACGCTGTCGCCAGGATTAAAGTGAATTGACTTGGCGTGGGAAGCGCAATGTTCCATTTGCTTCCCACTGTACTGTATTCCAATGCGATTCTACACGAATACTCGTTCCGGCCTCTCGTTTGATGCGGCGCTGACACGCGTGGCCATTATAAAAAAGCTCTTCGAGCGTCAGTCTCCTCGATCCATCTCGCACCGATTCACAGTGAGTAGCTCATTCTTTGGGAGAATAATCGCAGCGAACTCACGAGTTCGTTGACTCTTTTGAGTGCATTGACCTTAATTTCGAAGTGATTCAGACCATGCAAATAGAGAAACAAACACGGTGTTCGACTTGAGACAGCATGCACCAGACTGTAGCCATCCACCAGCTCATCAAGTCGCTTCACTGGTTCTATTGCGCTCACTTTGCCCTGCGGGCCATGACGGCATTCGGTTCGTTCTTGGGATTTCAAGTCGGCTGCTGGGCGTGGATCGTCTCGGTCATCAAAAATGCCATTTATCCAGGGAGGCCGCCACGAGTGCACTGGGCCTAAACGCCCATTACGTGATCAAGTTCGAGCAATTGTGCCGATGAAGCGGACGCCCACGTACCGGTACCGACACGTCCGTGGTCTTGTGCGGTCGAGGATCAAAAGGCCAGCAAATTGCGAACACCGATTCGGTGTCTCCTCGCCCATTCCTGCTTTCGCTCGTGGTTGTGACCACTGTGATCTTCAGAATGACTATACGAAGTAATAAATAAGCGTTTTTTTGTCGCCGTTTTTGGGAAATGCACGCCAGAGCGCCATGACCATGAGCGAGACTGGGATTTGGCACACCAAATGTAGATGACGATGCGGCTGCCGCTAAACATAGCGAAGATACGCGCAATGTGTGTGCATAGAGCTCAGAGTCCACTATTTGAAGCATACTGTGGGGGTAGAACCTCGCAACTCAAAAGATCGACGAGTTCTGCTGCACGGGCACCCCGCGCGGGGATTGCTGCGTCTACGCGAATCCCACCCGCTCGCTCCCGTCGAGAAGGGTCCACTATTGAAAAAAATCATCTCGTATATTTAGCGGGTTTCATGGTGATGCCCAGCGGGCCGAGCAGTCTAGATGAGCAGTTCGGAACCGACGCGGTCTGTAGCCACGGTCATGGAGATGATGACCACTAGATTCATGGGAATGTTGCTCTTTGCATACTGGCGGTTGCCTCGGCCGCCGGTACGATCGAGGAAAGCGCGACTTGAAGAGTTCGTGGTAGGTCATCGCCCCGGCGGAGGCGTTGTGGTGGTCATGGTGGTTGAACTAGCGCAAGCAAAAAAATGACCTCTGCATACCTGTGTGAAGTCGGTTAGACAATGTAGCATGCACCGAGTCCATCGGAGTTGATGCGCGAAGAGGTAACGTTAAATGAAATGCGATACCGGTACAAAGAGGCTAGCGTGGGCTGGTTCTGCCTATGGTATCCAGTTTGTTCACATCGGTGAGTTTAATTTGGCGGCGATTTTACTGAGCCTCACATGTGCCGATGGCGATACGTAGGCTTCACGCTGTGTTGCGCCGTGGCCACCAGAACTGCCTGGGCTTGACTACTGTAGTATGAACTGCGGTACGGCCGAGGAATCATTGTGTTTTCTCGACGCGACCGTGAGTAACAGCGTCTGCCGCTGTTCTCTTGTGTCCGACGTCGGCCATCGTTGCAACAAAAGATCTAATACTAGTACACATCGTTATAAGATCCGTTTGCGCTGCGATAGCGTCGCTGCTGGGTCACGACTGTTCTTTACTCTGCGTTTTTGCAGTTCGTAAGCATACAAACGCCAGTCACATGGCAGCCAGCGGGCTGCATTGTCAAACCAGATCGCTAAAAATGTGCTGTTTTCACAAGCGGAAGATCCTACCAGCGTCACCAAAGCGAAGGCTGCCGTAAGTCTGCAAGCATTTCACTGTCCTACCCGGTACGTTTTACCACTTTACATGCAGGATTCCGTGACTTTTGATTCGGGCGGTAAGTTATTGAGGCTGCAGGTCGCGACACAGGAGCGATAAGCGTAGATTTGCCCTACCCACCGCATCTCTACTCTTACAGGAATGGGGCTTTCCTTTATAATGGCGGTCCACGCTTACGACCGAGATCAACGAGCCAAGAAAGACATTGGTAGTATCGAAGTGCCAGTAGTACTCCAAAGCCTCTGTACAATGGGTCTTGCGACTCTGCCAGATCGGTCATCTTGCAGTGCTCCTCGAGCCCCCGGTGTATCCTCCACCACCTACACTTGCGATACAACATGCACAATAACCACAGATTGCCCCGAGTCATGAGCTATGGTACAATGATACGTGCTCATCCGTCTCCAGTAAGCGTACTTGAAGTACACGCCGAGAAAGCTCACATCCCCCTCGTTCTCCTCAGGAGCATCTCCTGAGTACCTGATGGATACTCACTTGATAAGAACCTCCTTACATAACTGATCTACTTTCATGCAGGTCAGCTTTTGGAGGTAGTATCACAGTATTGAGTCTGTTGCTATGATACTTCGAAGTACATACAGTACACGCGTTGTCAGCCACGGGGTGGGCCTTACGTGTTAGCCGACGCATGTGGTGTACGTGCGCTTGGAAACGTATACTGTTTGGCCCAGATCGTGAGATCACAATAGAATTCATGCGTCAGTCAGGCTCAGATCGTGAGACTCACCGTGAGAAGGGTCGTCGTCCATCGAGGTGAGACCCACCCTCCCCGTGACTTACGCGCAAACAAAACCACCCAAGTTTCATCCGGGCTGTCTCGCGGAGTCTCTCAGGGAGTCTCGATGAGTTCGACCCGCCTGTCGCCACTCATCCAAACTCCCAGGGGCTCAGAGACAGGCCGGTAGTGCATACGTACCCCCGAGAGTGTCCGGCACTGTGGCGTGAAGGCCGCACAATGCTCCGGATTCCGTCCGATCCCACGGCATCGGCAAGTCGCGACCGACGTGACCTGACTCAACAATCGTCTGATTCAGACTTTGAACTCATGACACGCTTGAGGGAGGCAGTCCAGAACTGGGTGACGGCTGCGAGAGATCGTGGGGTCGTGGCCGGAGTCAAATGTTCCGGTACACTGTCGATGTGTGTTCTTCTAACGTAGTTGCCAGGAAGTTTACACAACTATTTCAACTCTAGAATAAGAATGTTTGCTTCCGAGAATTTCTCATGCTCTTGTTTCACGGTATAGTAGTATGCTCTACTGTACTATGCAGTAGCCGTTATTCGCACTGGTTGCGATCATGGTAATATTGATAGCCGCGTTGAGCTGGTATAGGTCTCCTCGCAAGATTTGTGCGGCTGTCGGGATGGAACACTTTACTGTGACGTATCCCATGACGACCTTGAAGCAGGCCTTTTCTACTGTACGTTGGTAGCATCGTGCGGCGCGCCTCTCTTATATTTTATGACGGCCCAGACGCAGGCATCACTGTTCATTTTCCCTGTCTGCTATCCGAATACAGAGAACGACGGGGAAAACACGCGAGACGAGGGGGTTTGTGTCGAAAGTCGAAAGGCGCATAAAGACGTTTGGATGACGTCAGGCTTGTCCTGGTGCATCTTGAACTGCGCCGCATGAAGCACAAACTGCATGCACAAATCGGACGCGACGTTAGACGAACGGTACCGTCTGAGAAACGTCATGAGTTTGGAACAATTGGTTTATTATAATAACCATATTGTTAACGAAATGACTATTGCCCTAATCTGGCGAAAAATGCGCCGACTTTCACAGTGCCTCCTGGACTGCTCACACAGGCCTGATCGGCATGGATAAGTGCCCCTGGGCTCCATTTGGCATGAGCAGGAGCCCCCAGCGCTCCGCAACACTAGCCTGGACTTTATTTATACTGAAACAAGCCACGACCTAGTCTCTTTTATGCACAATTCGAGCTGTGCAAGAGCCGATACATTTTCACTGCGCATACTTAGTTCAAGTGTAGAAGTGGTGTGGTTTACTCCAGACTAAGGCACTAGACTCGTTCGATTGTTAACGACCACTTGACGCTGAACTCGTCAAAGGAGCCGGCGTTGGCTCAGTGGCGATCTCCAATCTGTATAAGCTGGTCCGATAGCACAGGACAGTGTAGAAAAGCAACGCCACAGGGTAGAAAAGCAA
>JAADVC010000487.1:0-20042 GCA_023334575.1 Pythium volutum
TACAGTATATGGAGGCGTTTGAGGAGCCATGCCTTCCGAGCAGGGCTCGAATATAAATGATGCATTTAAATTAATGTAGTAGTGCGTGACATGCATTATTTATTTCTCTGGATTTGGGATCGGCAGTGCATTATTTATTCTAACTTGTCATAAGGGGCCAACCATTTTGCAGGGAATGTGGCACTAAATCGGTCACAATTGCATTTATAATTCATTTTGAAGAGAGTAATTCATTATTTATTATCGGTTATCCCGTCAATTAATTTATATGTGCATTACGGGAGGCCTGCTTCCGAGTGGATAGACCCTCGCCCTCGGCGTTTTACAGTCAAACGCCTCTTCCCAGATTCAGATCTTCCGAGTGGATGCTGCTGCTACTCGTTGCAACCACAACAAAGACTGACGCGATCAGAATGGGCCACTGGGCCCTTGGTCAAGGCTGTGGCAAATGCGAAGTCGTCGTACACCTCTCGAGTACCACGTCGCCCGTGTTCACGAGGAACCCAGCATACTGCAAAGCAGCAGCGTCGGAAAACCGACGCTACGAAGCCCTGACGGCCCTTGCGGAAAATGGGGGAAAACGCTCAGAAGAAGGATAGAGGATATTGATTGTACTCATGTATCACACTTTACTAACAGTCAACAGTTATCGTATTATCTACAGCATCAGCGACGCGCCGGCCATTGTCATCACGGCCACGAGCGTCGTGGCCACGCGCGCGAGGCTGCCGCCCGTGCGGCTGCTGGCCGCGCTCTTGGACGTCGAGTTGGACGAGTTGGACGGCTTGGGCGTTGCGCGCGGCTTGGTCGTCTTACCGACCGTGCCGCTCGCGCTCGAGCCGCTGCCGCTTGATGTACTTGTACTGAGCTCGGGCGCCGTGACCTTGCCAACGACCTGCGACGAGCCGAGCGAGCCCGACGACGTCGCTGGTGCCTTGGTCGTCGACGACGGTTTGCGCGTGGGCGCGACGGTCGTCGGCTTGGGCGTCGTCGCCGTTGGCGCCGGAGTCGTGGCCACGGGCGTCGTACCAGCACCGCCACCCGCACCAGCGCCGCCACCACCGCCGGCCGCACACGTCATGGCGAGCTCCGTCTTGACAAAGGCGTCGTTACACTTTTGCTCACCAGCGCACTCGCTCGTGGGCACGAGCGGCACGCACAGCATCCAGCACCGCGAGCCGTCAAAGGTCGGCGTGTCGCACTGGCAATTGTCGGCACAGAGCTTCTTGTCTTCGTCGGCCTTGTGGTTGCACGTGATGGCGCACGTGTCGGGCACGAGCGCCGCGTTGCCGTCGGGACGCAGCTGGCAGCCCGTGCGTACGGTACACTTGTCGTCGGACGACTGAAGGCGGCGATGCGGCGAGCACGCGGTCGCGGCAAAGCCCTTGTCGTTGGCCTCGTCACGCAGGTACCGCGTCGTCTGGTTGGCAAATTCACCGTACGGGAGCCCCGTGTTGGCCATGACGTGGTCCTGCGAAAGCAAAATCATCTTGCCAAACCACGCGCGCAGCGACTTGTGCGTGGCGCCCTTGTCCGTGTAACTCAGTCCGCGCGGGTACTGCATGCCGTGCGTGACAGCGTGGAGCTTTGGTGTCGTGTGGATCCACGTCTGGATGCCCTCGCCAAGCATGAGCACGAGCTCGTCGGCCTGCAATAGCGGACGCACGGTCTTGCCCTCGGCCGTCTTGATCAACAGTCCGGCGTCTTCGCTGCGCGTCTGGCGCGACGCGACCTCGCCCGACGGCGCGACCTCAAAGTACTCGGGCGTCGACATGGCGATCATGAGGCCATTGTCCGTGTGCATTTCAAGCGACAGCTCCTCGAGCGTCTTCTCGGCGAGCCGGCGCGTCGTCGTCGTGGACGCCTCGTACGCGTGAAAGTGGTCGAGGTGGACCGACTCGGCCATGAGTTCGTGGGCCGTCATGGCGTCCATCACGGCGCTCGTCGCGAGACGGCGGCGCGCGACCTGCAGTGCCTTGGACGCGTCGAGCGCACGGCCGACCTTGGCCACGGCGTCTTCGATCGCGCGGCTAAACTTGTGGTAAATTTGTTGGTAGCCCGGGCAGTTTTCGACCGTCTCAAAGCCCGAGTCGTCGAGTCGGCGGCCCGACTCGGTGCTGATCGTGTACCGCTGCGTGCCGTCCTGCAGACGGCGGTGGAGCAAGAACTCGGCACCGTGGGCCTGCGCGTGGACCGCACACTCGGCGGCCTTGCGCAAATACTCGCGACGCAGCGACGCGTACTCGGGCACGTTCTTGAGCGCGACGATGCCGTCGTGCTGCATGGCGTCGAGCAGCGCGTGCGAGTTGGCAAAGAGCTGCGTATAGTCCACGGCGGGGACGACGTAGCCCGGCACGTCAGCGATCGACGACGCCTGCGCGGTCGCGACAGAGAGAGCCGCGAGCACCGCGAGAGAAGAGATGCGCACCGCCACCATTGTGTATTATTGGGGAAATGTGTGGACCGAGAGATCGAGCAGAGGGCGCTTGGGTGGGCGGATTGAATAATGAGGTGAAATCGCTGTTGTATTGTCCCGCTCGCTCCCCATCCTGGTTCCTTGTGCAAGAGAGTGAGACCAAAGCAGAGAGATAGAGGCGGAGAGCTACAAGACTGATTCCGAGACTCAAAGCACCTATCCACATACAAACAGCAAGTGGTTTTTGGTAGGGAGGCTGTGGTGATTGACGTGTGCGACACGAGGTGATTTGATCCGGCGGGCCATTTGTACACGCAGATGGACACCGAGAGTCTTGGCGTTGTTGTGCGGCGGTGCGCGGATCCTTTACGCTTGACTGGCTGGAAATTTCCAGTTCCAGGGGATCCGGTACAGTACTCACGGATTCTGGAAAATGCATTTCAGTGAAACATACAAATTACAAGATAAACCTTGTTTCTCCAGTACAGAACAGATGGTCGAAGTGATTGTTCTTGACGATCAGATTTCTGGAAGAGAGTCGGAAGCTGCAACGTCTGTTGCTGGATTGTGAAGCGGCCGCCACACGCGCACAAAAGCGGGGATCAGACACGCACACCATTGCGGATCTTCTCGTAGCTTCTCGGGCCAGCACCGTCAGACACAGGACTCCCTGTGTATCAAACTGTCTATCAAAGTCTCCCTGTCAGGGAGACTTCGATAGACAGAGTGTGGATGCAGCATCCATCCGGGTGGCATAAAGTCCTGTTCCGCTTCTTCAAGTATTAACGTTACTTCTGCAGTACTGTAGTACGGTGGCCATCCTGTCCGCAATAAGTGGAGCCATTTCGGATAACGTTGTCCGTAAATGGGTGCTGGATGAAAAGAAGAGGACCATTCTGCAGTAGTAAGTAGGATCCAAGAAGGGGTTCCAATTGGTTAGTGAAGAGAAGCAATCACTCGTGTAGGACGTAGGGGCCTCACAGAGGCATGTGACCCACGACAAAAGCTTTACATCAATATCCGCCTCCATCATGCCACGTTCCTTACCCAAAGCTTCGTTCCTTTTCAATAGTCGCGCTCCAGCCGACTTTACAAACACAACTCCAGGTACGTGCGTTTGTACGTGTTGATCCCGTCGTCCTGGATCGCCGGGTACGCCGGCGTAAGCCCGTCTTGCGCGTACATGTACAGCGAGTTGTAGACCTTCCAGTAGACTTCGCGCACACGCCGCGCCGGGTGGAAGAGACCCTGCAGAGTGTACTGAAGGATCACGTGCGGGCCGAGGGCGACGCGGCATCCTTCGATGGCTTCAAACACGGCGTTGATCACATGGGGCGACGTCTCAAAGACGTTGGGCCAGACATAATTGAGCAAATGCACAAGCGCGTCCTCACACCCGAGACCAGAGACACCCAACGCGATGTGCTTGACGCAGGCACACGCGGTCTGGCGATGCACGAGATCGCGGTCCATGAGGGCGTCCTGAAGCAGCGGTGCCACGGCGTAAATGTAGTCCTTGCCCATCTTGCCAATGTACTCGAACATGAATGAGAATGCTTTGAGCACTCCGTTCTGTACGTTGAGCTCTGGCACGCGATACTCGTTCATGAGCGCCGGCACAACGGTGAATGGCGAACAGGTTTCGGCGACAATCGCGATTGCGACGGTTGTACACACACGGTTCTGGCGCTCCTGGACCTTGAGGTTGTTCAACAATGTATGGAGCACATCCTGCGGGCCGATAGCCTTGGCAATGTACCCGAACGTGTTCACGGCCGCCCGGCGAATGCCCTTCTTGTGGGCCTTGAGCATGTCGAGCAGCTCGAAGCAGATGCGCATCCACTCTTTCGCCGACACGAACTCAGCCCCACGATCGGCGATACGACCAACAAGATCGATGCAGTTTTCCTGCACCTTTTCATGCCGGTTCCGCAGAATTGGCGTCAGGCGAGGCAGTAAATCTTTAATGGGAGGAGTCATCTTGGTCATACCAATCACGTTCACGATTGCCTTGAGGGCGCCGAGAATGCTGCCGAGCACCTCGGGGTACTCCTCTCCAAGATATTCATACAGCACGACACCCATGTGGCCCATGAGCTGCTCTTCGTCACAAAGCTTCATGACGACCGCAATGCGACTGATGAGATCGGCCGCTTGCATCCGCACCTTGGCTGGTTTGTTGTTCAATCGCCACTTGATCGTGCCGCAGATTTGGGGGAGGTAGTTCTTGGCTCGTACACCGAGCGCATTCACCACCACGCCAAAACCATTCAGCATTACGAAGGTGTCGTCGGAGGTCTGCTCCTGGAACGCGTACAGGATACCGTCGATGAGCTTCTCCTCGAGCTCCGGACCAATATCGGACGCGCCCAGGTTCGTAATCACCTTGTGGATCGCTTCCATGACCATGCGACGGTACGGCTCGCTTTCATCCTTCAAATCGTCCACAACGCGTGAGATGATTTCGCTTGCACCGACATTGTTGGCCAGCTCCACGGTCGTCTCGACGAGTTGGCGGTAGTTTCGTCGGTCCAGGGCCATACGGCGAACCCAAAAGTGGCGGAAGAACGGGGGGAGCACGTGTTCTTTGACGTAGGCGGCCTCGACACCTTCGGTCGACACACACTGCTTGACAACCTTGAGCACAATCTTCTTCATCTCTTCATCGGGCGACTGGAACTCGCGGATCAAAATGGGCATGACCTCTCTCGTAAAGAAGTTGGCATAGTGAGCATCCATGAGTGGAATAATGAAACCAATTGCCTTCAAGAAGGCCGCCAAGCCCTTGCCGTGATGCTTGCGGATGCCACGACCCAATGGACGTAAGACCGAGTCAAAAGACTCAATACCGTACGGGAAAGCCGACTCGGCCAGAGCGGCCAGGGCAAGTGCCGTGATGGTGCGCACTTTCTGTTCATCCTCCAAGCCGTGGGCGATAATCTCAACGAGATGCGTCAAGTGCGGCAGCACTGCACAGCCCATCAAGATCGCAATCTGCTGGACGATCTTGATACCGGTATGACGCGCCTGCCACGACTTGGTCGATTGACACACGGCCTTGAGGAAAGGCAGCAACGCTGGAATACCCAATGCCGATGCAACGACGGCAAATGCGCGCGCCGTCGTGTTCCGCACGTACTCGTCGTCCGTATCAATATCGGGCCGCATCGTCGAAATCATGGTTGCCAGACCAGCGGCCTTGGCCAAGTTGGACACGATCTCTCGGCCTTCGACACGCGCGTAATAGTCTTCGTCAATCAGCAATGGCTCAATCACGACCAAGATCTTGTGGACAAATGGTCGCACCAGATCGTCCAGTTTGTACAATACACGGTCGATCACCTTGACGAGAAGATGGCGTTCTTGATCTTCCAGCGTCGGCGACATAAGTAGCGGCAAGATTTGGTTGAACAGCGGACCAGCACCAAAGTCACGGGCCTTGTCCGAGATTTGACGCAAAGCCTGCTTGCGCTGTGGCGGTGTGCCGTTCTTAATCTTGAGCAACAAACGCATGATCTTCCGCTCCTTAGCGGCCTCTGTGTCGAGCGACTCTTCATCAATCTCATCCATGAGTTTACCAAAGTACTGGTAGTCTTCCGGCTTGATGAACGGGATTGAGCCGTCTCCGGACGGGGTCATATTGCCGAGCCCATAATCGTCACGCGCAGGCGTTGCCTGGATCGCAAAGCCCGGGGTCTGCCCCATTGGGGTCGGCGTCGCCAGTAGCTTGCGCGACGGCGTGCGGATGGGTACATACGAGGCAGGAGGGTCCAGAATCTTGTACCCGGTCGCTGGAAACATTGCATCCAATTCGTCATCACTGAGTGGGCGATTGCGCTCTTCGATTTCATGTTCAAGACGGATCCGTTGCGCCAACTCGGGCGTCAAGTTGCCACTCAACACGCCCGCCGCGATCGAGCCACCGGGCGTCATCATGTCGCTTCGCATCGGGGTCTTTTCAGCACCGCCGGCCATCGGTGTTTCATCCCAGCGCGACCGCTTGCCGCCGGCCGCCGGCGTGGCATTACCGTTAAATATCGATGCAACCGGTGTGACATCCCACTTGGACCGACTGGGCGTGGCGGCATCGACGCCGTTGACATTGCCCACGGGCGTCGCGTCCCATCGGTTTTTCCTCGCTGGTGTCGCCGCTGATGGTGTAGCATCCCACCGCGATGCACGCGACGGCGTTGCCGCCGTTGCAGCACTTGTTGTCGCGGTGCTGGCTTCAGACGCCGTATCCCACTCAGATTCGCTATCGGTCTTCGTCTCACCAGCCGAGCCGGGATCGTCCCATCGCATCCGCTTGCGTCGCCGCGTCGCTGTGGAGCTGGCCGCATCGCTTTCGTCGCTCTTGCTCGAAGAAGACGCCGCTTGGTCGTTGAGTTTCTTCAACTCTTCTTCTTCTTGCTGTTTCTTTTGAATCTTGCGCAGCACGTCATTGCGTTCCGACTCGAGGCGCTGGCTTTGCATGATGTCCTTGTACGACCGCTGCGGCGTCGTGCCGTCAAATGCGTCGCCACGCTCCGGGGACAGCATGCGGTCAAAGCGGCGCTTGCGGTAATCATTTTCGCGGTCCGCGATACGCGTGTTCACCAGTCCCGAGCCGTTTTCTTCTCGTGCGCGACTCGAAAATGGATCGTAGTTGACGTCAATCAACCCATCGCTTGTCTCGTCGGCAGCGCTGCGCCCACTCGCCGAGTTGAAACCACGTCCCTTTCGCAGCGCCTTGATCTCCTGTGCGTCGTCATCTTCATCGTCGTCGGCTTCCACGATTGTCGATGAGAAGCCGGCGTACTTGTTGGCGCCACTGGCATTGGCGCCACCGTAAATGTCCTGGTCAAAGTGGCCTGCCGAGGCCAATCCGACCTTCTCGTCGTCATTCGAAGCCATTTCCGATAGAGAAAAGCCCGTTCTGTCGATCTAGCACACGTAAAAGTCTCTCTGATGCGTGCTTGCCGTCTCAATCTTGCCGACACCTGCGTAGGTTTCCTTTGCTTTTTCTGCTCGGCGTCGCTTCCCCTTCGTTTCCGTCGATGCCCCAACCAACCCGCCTTCCAACACAAAACCTCCCTGTTTTACTCACAGATCATGAGGTTTTATGCCGAGGCATCTGCCCAAAACAAGGTTTTTACCTCAGGTTCAGTGATGTGGTCCACACAAACCCAGAGATTTGAAACGTGTACTACCGTGTTTCGTGAAAATAGCTATTCGCTTGAGCATCTTCAAGCTCTCGGATTTTCTTCAATGATCTTGGAGAGTCGACGAGGGCGATGCCAACCTTCGCGCGCTACTGGTACTTATTCTCGCGTGCTGTGTTTGCTTTGGTAGAGTGTCGAGAACACGGTACCGTATCAGGTGGATCACGAGTCCGTTGAGTCAAGTGCGCGCTGCTTGGCTATTCTCCAGCGTCGCATGGATGCGCTGGTCTCCCACAAGGGAGGTGCCCGTTAAAAATGACGGAAAAATCGAAGCTTTTGATTCGTTACTTGTCTCATGCTGCGCTCTTTCCATCCAATCAAACGCCTTGATTATGGAAGAAGGCGATTGATTGGCTAACGTACGTGCATGTTTCGCATTTCCTTGTGGCGGGTTCCCTTCTCAGGGCGACCTTGACGAAGACTTCGCCTTGGAGCCTCAAGGACTGAAGGCCGTTGGGTTCCATTCTTCAACCCGACTCTTTAAGAACAAGCCATCCACCTCGGTGAAGACAAGAACCCTTCCAATGGTGCTGGACTCGGACACGCAGCAGCGACGCGAACCGATGCCCGCGACTTTGAAGTCGGCGGATGACGACCACCCCACTGAGAGCGACAACCAAGTTGAGGACAAGCCGCAGCGCTCGGCGTCGTACCGCATTCTCGGCACGTTTACGCAACTCGGCGAGCAGGAGACGAGCGAGGGCGAGCAAGACGATCCGATGGCGTGGGCGGATTTAGAAGCCTTTGGCGGGACCCTGAAGACGCTGGAAAAGCCCACTCCGCCGCGCAAGCTGACGACAGAAGAAGTGCGCGAGCAGCTCAAGGAGCTTCATGAGATTGACGGCAAAATGGCCGAAGCGACGCGTGATAAGCGATCGAAGAAGGGCATGATCGACACGATCGCGTGGCTGAAGAAGCATCAAGAAGAGACGGCAACCACCCAGCGTCGTCCGCACCGATCGGCGTCGTTTGTGCGTTCCGTGCTGGGCTATTTCCAAAGTGGGAGTCGCAATCGCAACAGTAACCAAGACGATCAAGACGACTCTGTTGTCGCAGAAGATGAGGATATCCGTGGTCGCGCGTCGGAAGAATCGCTGTCGTTCTTGATGCCACCGTGGGGCCAGAACGAATTGAACGCCGAGTGGACAGAGCTGGGTTTTGCGCTGCTGAACCAAACAATTTACGAAGACATGGCGCGCGTGCGCTCTGTGGTCGAAAGCGAAGAGCTCTTGAGCGCGTCGCCACAAGCGATCATTGCGCTCGCCAAGTGGCTCTACCTGTTTGACCAGCACATTGACCTCGTGGTCACACTCAAAGAGTATATGCTCGAAGAACGGACAGTGATCGCGGGCGTCGGGTACAAGGTGACGACGCTGTACGATTCCTATAAAGAGGCCTTGGCGATTGCGCTTGCCAAGACCCACGGCGATCGCCAGGAGCTGGGCGCTGCGATTCTCGAGGTCTTTGGACAAGTGGAGATGATTCTCAAGGAAGAGCTCATAGCGGTCAAGGACGTTGTCGCCCAGACGCTGACAAAGACACAAGAGTATCAAGCCATCAGCAACTTGTTCCACAACCTTGGCGAAGACGAAGCCAGTGGCGTCGTGGTCGCCAAGCTGCTGGGCTGGATGAAGACGCGTATGAGTGATGCGGACACGCAAGCGTTTCTTGCGCTGTTTGATGACGACGTCAAAGACCGACTGGCTGGTGAGTGGATGCGCCACTACGCGACGTGTCTGGAAACTCTCGACGAGTTTTCCGTCAACTTTGAAGGCTCCATGGCATTTTTCACATAGTTGTGGAAGGAGTCGGATGACCCATTGAACTGGATGGGGAACGTCACAATACATGTTACCTCTTGTATGGTTTGTATCAACGATAAAGCTGCTTGTTCGATTGCCCATTGGCATACCGGTACGGTAGAGTAAAACTGTTCCTATGCGCGACGGTCGTCTGCCTTCGCGGTACTTGCGGATTGCTTGGGCACAACGTACGGCACTGCGTGGCGCATGTCAATGCCGTCGAGCCGCACACAGCCCAGTACACGCTCCGGGAGTTCGAGCGACGACTGCGCCTCGATCACAAACGCTAGATCAATCACGAGGTCGCGAGCGTACCCCAAAATCATCTTGACGATGCCGCTCGCGACGGTGGAGCTGCCAATGTCGTAATCGACCTCGAGATACTGCTTACCGCGGTGGTACGAATGGTTGACCTTGGTTCCGAGAATCGCGGGTGTCGACCCAACACCCTCGCGGATCGACCACGTGCCTTGGACGATCCGCGGGATGAGTTTGAGCCGCTTGGTTCGGAATTCATCGCTTGGTCCTCGGAAGAAATCGTGGCACAGGTCGTTGAACGCTGAGTTCTTCTTGAGTTCGGCTGGGTGCTCGGGTGTAAAGTAGATGACAAGCGAGTAATGTGGTGGCCCGGGGATCATGAAGTTGATGATAAAGATGAGTGGCGCTTCGTCGCTCTTCCCGACACCCGAGTAGAGCCCTTGCTTCTCAAACGAAGTCAAGCCAAGGTGGCGAAGCTTGTCGTTGCCCTGAGACTTGAGCAGCTCGACGCCCACGAGGCGGAGCGCTTGCGGCGTCGAGCGCACTTTGGTCCGCGACGGAAAGTACTTGGGACCGCGAATGAGAAAGCTGGTCGCGTTCGGCTCGCTCCAGAATTTCGGAGGCAGCACGTGTTTCACAGTGAGGTCTGTCCGGAACGGCTCGAGCAGAGGATGCTGGACTTCGGATACAATGAGCTGGCTTGCGGAGGGTTTCCGCTGGAGACCGTCGGCAGTTTCACTTTCTCCGGCACACACTCCAAATGGACGCGGGGTCGTGTCGGCATCGGGCACCAATGCTGTCAGCGCCGTGATCATCTCGAGGAAATACACACCGTACGCGTGCATGTAGTACCAAGAGCGAGCAAGAGGAGAATCGACCCAGCCCTTCGGGTTCATCTGGATGGTCAACGTGACCCAACATTCTTCGAAATGTTCATCTCCATGAACTCGCGGCGAGATAATGAAGCCCCCGCCAAGCACAGAGCCACGTACAGCCTTGGAGGTACTCGTTGAGGGACACTCCGCATGAGAGGTCGATTGAAAGCAGATGAAGTAGGAGGCATCTTGCTCCATGCGCCAGTAGCGAAGCAGACACAGATCTCGTGCCTCGACATGGACGGGCCACAGATATGTCGGTGCAAGTTTCCAGTAGATCACGTCACTGTGGTCGCCCTTGTTTTCCTCGAGAATCTTGGCCTCTTGGAGGACATGATTGAGCCGATAAAAGCTGCTGTCAGTCTTCATGAGCAGGTCAAACACTTTTCTGGGCGAGGCCATGACTTTGATGCTTGTTCGCAGTGCTGGTGGTGGGCCATTCTTCGCGACGACGGCACTGTGGAGTTGAGATTTTTCCACATCAACGCGGAACTTGGACGTAAAGTCATACAATCGCCACGATGTTTCCTGCGAAAACGTGGCCGACGTTCGAAATGTCTTGGCAATGGACCGTGGCAACGAGCCAAATGATCCGGCACGAGGCCGGCCTTGGGTCCGCTGCGGGCCGCTTTTCGAAATGGACGACACCGAGCCCATCGATACGGAAGCGGACAACGGCGGCTTACCAAGCGTAAACTGCGCTCCACCCTTTCGCGACGGAACGGTTGCCGGGACCACACTCTCTTCATCGCTGGACAGCAGACTGTTGTCACTGTGCTGCTGCTGGAGCTCGTGGTCCTTGTCCATGTACCAGTTGAGATACCGTTTCCACTGCTCTTCGGCTTGCGCAATACACTCGAGAATGCTCTGCCGCCACCAAATCGCCGTCTCCAGCGATTCCGCAGCTAATGCGATCGGCCCTCGGTTTCGATTCTGTACAATGATCGTGCCAGCAGCTCCTGCACTCGCCGCCGCTGCGGCACTCATACCCATGCCCATGCCGATCCCCACGCCAGCGAGACCACCGGTCAGCACAACGGCAGTTGCCGCCGTCGCCGCGACGGCAGCGGCAGCGGCTCGACTACGAAATCTTCGCGAGTTACTCTTCTTCAGGGTCTGCGGATCGTAGTCAAAGCTGTTGTTGCTGCCGCTCATGCCGTCGGGCGACATGGGCATATCAAGAAACGCACCGGTTGCGCGGGTCGTCTGCGGGATCATAAGCTGCGACGCAGGGGAATTCTCGCCCAGTAGGAGATTGGAAGAGGACGCGGTCGAGGTCATGGCCTGTGTCGACATGTCGTCGGCGTCATCTGACGATCCATGCGTCATGTGGCGAATACGGAATGTGAAGAGTGGTTTGGTCTCGATCTTGCTCGGGGATTCGCGCACTTCATCGACCGTCGTGCCGGGACCGAGCACATACCACCCGCGCGGTTCCTTGTCGCCTTTCTTGCGAAAGTAGCACAGATAATGCATGCCATTGGACGTCGTGCGAATCATGAAATACCGATCGCGCCAAAAGTTGACATGCTGACCCTTCTTGCGCAGCCAGCCTTCCATGCGGATCTCGCCAGTTTGCCAAGTCGACGCCGGCAGCCCGTCAGCGTGGATGGGGACACCGCCACCACCGCCACTGATAAATGGCGACGGTGCGGACGAGCTGCGCGTCAGTAGTGCCGGTTGTTGATTCGACTGCGGCGCCTGGGAGCGCCACCCACCTCCTGCGTAGTCGCTGCTGCTATTGTTGCTGCTCTGCGGGATCGCGCGCACTTGGCGGTCGCGCTCCTTGACGACCTCGTCGACAAACTGTACGAGCTTGGGCTTGAGCACTTCCCGCACGACATGATCATCGGCAATGGGCATGGACGCAGACGACAGCACCTGACTCGACGCCGAATGGACGGAGGTCATCTCGGTAAACTTTTGGTGGCGCTTGCGCTCAAACTCGATAATGAGCTCGTCGTAAAAGAGCCGACAACGGTCCGCAAACGCTGGTTCGCGCACGTTTGCCGCGAGCAGCGGCGCCGCCGCGTACACGCTCAAGTAGAGTTTCTGCAGCGCCTTGACCACGACTTTCTTGCCATTCTCGCGGCTCGCATACGAGGCCGTGATATAGTCGGTGCAGATAATGTCCAGCAGCATGTTGAGCCGGTCGCCGTCCAGCAAGAGATCCGGCAGGCCCTCGGGCCGCTTCGCCGCCGCCATGGGTCCCTCTCTCTCTCGCTTTTCCCCCCTCGCGCGATGCTTCGTGGCGAGTTGCCCTTCCGCAAAACGTGAAGATGAAGACGGCTTTGCCGGGTCCACCGCCCATGCATAATACGGGCCGGGTTGCTAAGAGTATACCCGTTTCTGCAAGTGGACTAAACAGACAGTAAGGCCTGCATGATCCGAACGGGTGGGTTTTTGTGGGTCGTGGGTTTCGACCCGTACAGTTCCAATTGTTGCGGGCAGCGTCGCTGATGCCAATTTGTCGCACGATTTTGGGACGCTCTCTGGCGAACAGGCTGATGGACGCCGCGCACTATGGGCCGGCGACGAGGCACGCGACGCCCATTTGCGCCGGCCAAGATCTTCGACCGATATATATCTGCATCTCGCTGTCGTGATTGCTGTCAATCTCTCCGCAAGGGCCCGAGCTTGCGGTCCTGGCGAAGCCATCTTCATGCCGCAGATGGTGTCTGAAATTAGTGTGCGCCACACTAAATCGGACGATTAAATTCGGAAGTTGAAGTGGGACACGGTTGGGGCACCCGCGCGCGCCATTGACGATCATCAGCAACCACTGCCCCCCAAAGGGAAACCACGGCAACGCGGACTGCAATTTCTCCTGCTTCGACCCAGAAAACGGCGACGCGGCGGCGGCGAACCACGCGAGAGAGAGAAGGGAAACAAAGGTAAGAGGAAATCCGTTGATGATGCGTAAAAACCACTGCGATTGACCGCATTTTGGTGCCGTGACAACCGAAAGGGAAAGGGAAACCAAGCCAGGCGAGCAACGGCAATGCGGAAATCTGCTTCGGCCGACTCGCTCACCGCGCGATTACCCGCAAACAAAAGTCGGTCGCGCAAGAAAGGGCCGATGTCGTTCAACCTCAAGACCGTTCTCGGCCTTGATCTACCGCGCCGTCCATTAGGCACGAGTCCGATCCACACAGCGAAGCGCACAGTGCGAAGCATGTCCGATCCGTCGCTCCACAGCAAGCGCATGGACGCCTTTGATGACGAAGACGATAAGAAAGACAGCGCGAGTACCGGCGACGACCACGAGAACGTCACGATGGGAGTTCAAAAATTTCCAGGAGAAGCTCCTCCAGAATTGGAAAGCTACCAAGAAGCGCATGTATTCGGTTCACCAACTGCGCTCACTCAGCAGCCACAAAGCGATGCCGAAGATATTGGCGATGGCCAGCCTCCTGGTCATGCTGAGGACTTGAGCGCTGCGGCGCGCGAACACGAAGAGCTCGAAGGCGTGGAAGAAGAAGGGACGCCAGCCCGTTGCGTGCCCGGATTTGATGATCACGAAGAAGGGAATGGCTGTGGGGCGGACTTTGAAGGCAGTGAAGAAGGCACTGGGACGCACGAAGATGAAACCGCTGCTTCAGCCAAACCATCAACTCGGGTCTCGTCTGAATGCAATGCGCGAACGGCCACACTACAGGAAATGCTCGTATACCGATCGCCTGGCGAAGCTCAAGTTGATGCTGGTGAGCAGCATCAGGTCTTTTTCAATTGCTTCAGTGACTGCGTGAGTGACATTGGGGCAACGTTGGATCCAAGCGAGCCGTGTCCCATCGCGGGGAGCCCTATTAGTGACACACAGCTCGAAGAAACCTCCGCGGAAAGATCCAAGCTTGTTCTGAGTTTGTACCGCATCGATGAGGAAGAGGAGTGTGAAGACGAGGATGTGGTCGAGGACCATCAACAACTCGTGAGCAGCACTTCCCAGGTCGCGATCTCAAACGGCGACTTTGAAGAAGTGATACCAGTGACAACCACGCACCGCATACGAGTTGGAACGCTGCCTGGGTCTCCTATCCAAATCTCAGCGAGACTTGCGAGCATTTTTGAGAACATCGAGATGAAGAGCGACGACGGAAGCGACGATGGCTGCGAGGGTGGTCGCGAGGCGCCAGAATTTAGTGACCTTCATCTTGAATCTCTCGACGTGAGCAGCGCGGACGACGATTTCCAAACCGGCGAAGACAAAGCCAACATCTCGCCAAATCACAGTGCACATGGAAGTTTAGTCGGGGGAGTGCTTGATTCGAGTACCGCGCCCGATTTCAGCCCGACTCCCCAAGTGGAATTCATCGAGACACATGGTGAAGGGGCTTGGCATCCTTCTCAGGGCACAGATCATCTCGACTCATTCGACGATGGAGACAGCACGTGGACCAATCTTTCCAGCTTTGATGGTGGCAGCGGCATGGAGCTACAATTTGGGACAGCTGCTACTGATCCCGACGTGGAAGTCGCTGTTTATGGCGGCGCTTCATTCGCCGGTGAAGCACTAATGGTTGAGCTTGACGATACAGAAGATCGACCAGATGCTGCTATTGTGGTTTTCAGCGACGCGATTGACTTGGCAAGCAAGATCCTCGGTGATGATGGCGGTGCCGTCGGGAGCACCACCTTCACGCTTCAACAGCGAGCGCAAGCGAGTTTTTACGGTGTGGATGACGATGACGACACCGGTATTTCAATCGAGCACGAAAGCGATGATTCGGACAGTTCTCGGATGGAAATGGCTCGGTTGGCGAACGGGTTGCTGAATTGTTCGAAATTGGAGCGATCAGAAGACGAGCCAGTAGATGGCACAACGGCGATTTTGCCACCTCTCGCTATGACTGAAAGTGGAGCTGCTCAAGATCAAGCTCGTGCCGTTCCGGATCGGTCATCACGTTCGCTGCTCCAGACAAACGGAGAACTCGCGGTTGGAGACGAATCCGTGCGAGCGGCTTTCACGGGACCGATTCGTCGTTCTCCTTTTGCGGAGATCTACGAAGGTGACGACTCACACCACTGTAGCCCTGGTGCACGAATACTGTGGTGACGAGTGTGCTCATCACTGCGCAATGAACATTCGTTTGGAAGCTCGACATCAAGGAGACAATCTCCCGTCAGCTACTTTGGGCGTGGTAGATGTTGTTGACTGCGGTCCGGAAATGAACGCGCCGGAGCTGAAGGGCGATGTTGAAGCACGCGAAACGACTCTAAGCTCGATGCTACTCGTACTTTGGGTGTTGACGGCTGCTGGCGCAGCTCTGTTTGGGCCATCACTGCTGCATCTCCAAACTCCCCATTCGAATCGCTGTGAAACAAGCTGGAACTCGATTCCGGCTTCAACGTGTCGCGATGTTTGGCAAGCAATTGCCTTCGAGAATCGCGACAACGCAGTCATTCCAGTGCTTGATGGCACGGCGCCCCCAGGAGCAGCACACAAGATAGACCAGACCCGAATGGGTTTGCTGGAGTCGGATGTCATCGCTGCATGCGAATTCGTCCTCGCGATGCATTCCAACGAAGAACTCGCCGCAGTGGAATGCAGCTGTCTGGAGGTGGCGGAAGCAGGCGATGAAGAGCTCTGCAGTGGTACGATCAAACACGACGTCGAATCACAGGTTAAGTGGCCCGGCGCCGATGCGACTGAGGGGGAGGTGGACCGCTTTCTCGTGGGTCTCGCGTTCACACTTCTTGCCGTAGCGTTCCTTCAGTATGCGGGACGTGCGTAACGACAAGGTAAGGTGACGCACAAGTTTGAAAGCAATCCCTCGATTTTGTGAGTACCCCGTTTTTGAAATTGGGATCATCGCAGACGCTGAGAGGTCTTTTTCTGCTTTAGGCACTCATTTCCCGGTTAGCCTCAACAAAATCCGCTTTCAGTAGATCGACTGCACCCAAAAGGTCACCTGGAAACGAATTCGTTGCACTCTTCTATATCGATTCTCTCACTCACTCCCGACCCAACCAAGCCCATCCGCCCACGCTTCGCATCGATTAGAGACACCATGAACGCTTGGTGTGCAGTTCCATTTCTTTTCCTTCTGACGCTGCTATCCACCACCGAGGCCACGCACCGCGGAAAACGCTATCCACGACGTAAGCAACGCAAGCCGATCGAAATGCTGATCCATGGAAGTCGAAAGCTGACGGAACAGCGCTCCGACCTTTGATGGGGAGATGCACCAGCCGACGACAAGACCGAAGACTCGGAAAGATGCAATAGCAATCATACGTATTTTTCTTCTATTTAATAGCTCACTACTACCAGCCAACGAATACAAGTCGCGGACCCAACATCAACAGAATGGCAGTTGAACTGGTGCATGTTGAGGCGTGCCATTTGGATCTTGGAGGGTCGCAATGCCAAAATACCGGTACGTACAATTTTATACCGGTATCCAGCCAGTGGATTTTTTCATGAACTGACTCCTCCATCTGGCGTTTCGATCCGACCATCACTCTGACACGACCAGCTCCGTCAGTGACACACGACTAACGGACAGCGTGTCCGCAGGTGACAAAGACTGAAGCAGACGACGTCGACTGCCATCACCAATCCCTTCGCGCGCGACCAGCGAGTGGACGGGTGATACGATCTCATCGTATCTCTATAACCATGCAGACGCCACGCGGGCTCGCGCCCCACGAGAACGTCACGATCCTCGAGACGGACACGTCCGCGAGCGAGTACTCGCGGCGCACGAGCGACCAAGACGACGCCTCGACGACCTACTTGGCGGCCAATCTCTTTGGCCAGTCGCCCACGGCGCACACCCATGATGACGAAGACGTCCACTACTATGATGGCGACTACGGCTACGAGTACGAGGAAGACCACACGCCCAAGGACGACCCGCTCGCAGCGTCCGTCTCGCTCCACCACGTCGCGCTCTCGCCGACCATTGTCCATGGCCACACACAGGACCGACTCGCGCTCTGGATCAACTCCGCCGCCGTCGGCGTGACGCAGGCGCTGTTCCAGTCGCTGCTGTACCCGTACCTCAAGATGTACCTCAACATGGACGACTACCGCGCGTACTCGGGCGAGCTGCTGGTCGCGCTGCCGTGGTCGTTCAAGCTCGCGCTCGCGCTGCTCTCCGACTGCGTGCCGATTCAGTCGCTTCGCCGCAAGCCATACCTGTACGCGGGGTGGGCGCTCTGTGGCGTCTTCTCACTGGTCGTGGCGTGTATCCCGAGCGAGACGCCGTACGTTGAGAACGGCAAAGTCGCCAACGGCGAGGCCCCCAAGGCCGGCGCGAAATACATTGGGCTCTTCTTCATGGCGTCGGTAGGACTCGTGCTGGCCTCAGTCGTGTGTGACGCGATCGTCGTGGAATTGTCCCATCGAGAGATCGAGTCCAAGCGTGGCTCGGTGCTGCTCACAGCCGCCATGGCGCGGTACTCGGGCCACGCGGCCATGACGTTTCTCGTCGCCTTACTGTGCAACAGCAAAGCCTACGGCGGCGAATTCGCGTGGGGCGCGTCGCCCAATCTCATGGGCCTCTTTGCGGTCGCCGCGTCAATAGCATCGATCGCCGCGACGCGCGTGTACCTCGTCGAAGACGTGCGGCGCCAGCGCCCGACCCAGGTCTCGAACCCGTACAATCCGACCCACGTCTCCAATCCGTACGATCCGTCTCGTGCGTCGACGCTGGGCGAGGCCACGCCGCAGCCGTTTGACGCCAGTGCGATCCACCCGTCGGAAGTCCGACCAAGCGGCATCAGCGTCGTGCGCGCGCGCCCGCAGACGCTCTGGGCGTTTGTGCAGCGCCGCTCGACGCTGCAGCTTGTCATCTATGTGTTTCTCGCGCACGTGTGCTTCGCCTACTACACGGCGTCGACCAAAGTCGTGTACGAGACGTGGCTCTCGATCTCGCCGCTCATGAGCAATCTGTTTACGGTCGTCAACTCGCTCGTGTTTGCCGGGGTCGCGTTCGTGCTGAGACGGTCGCATTTGCTGGCCAACTGGAAGCGGCTGATCCAGGGAGCCGTGCTCATCTCGGTTGTCATCACGGTGATCCCGTTCGTGTTCTTTGTGACCAACGTCGTCCGCAACAATGTGCTCACGCTGCTGGTCGAGCAACTCGTGGCGTTTGTCGACGCCGTGGCCTACTATGCGATCGTGCTCGCCGTGCTCGACGCCAGCGAGGCCAGCGGACTCGAGGCCTCGAGCTTTGCGTTCTTCACGTCGATCGCAAACGCCGCGATTCCCTTTGCGACGTCGCTCGCGCAGAGCATTGGTGCCCATTTTGACGCGTACGACAGCGACTGGAAGGCCGACGCCGCAGCCGTGCGATGGAAAATGGTGTACGCGTTGCTCGTGTGGCTCTTGTTCCGTGTCGCCAACATCGCACTGCTGCCGCTGCTGCCCAGCCAAAAGCGTGAGCTCCATTTGCTCAAAGAATTTGGCGGCACGCATAGCGTCGCAGCCAAGTATGTCGCCGCCGCTGCAGTGTTTGTGCTGCTATGGGCGCTGTTCACGACGATCCTCGCGGCCGTGGAGACGACAGCGTGCCTCACGGTCGCGGGCGGCGAAGGCTGTTAGAAAGTACAACTCCATCAATTAATACAGTAGAAAATGAGCCAATCAGAGAAAAGATACTTTTTGTGAAATGGGTTCAAAAACGCCCCAGGAGATCCCGTCGGCGCGAAGAGCTGCGATGTTACAGACATGGCTGTTCAGTGCGGCTTCGAGGAAGCGCGCGTGTGCCCATGGTATTCTGGACTTTCCTCCCTCCTTCTAACCGTTTCAACGCCTTTCGTAACTGAAAATCTCAAACCCGCCACGTCGCGACTGTTGGCGTGATGCGGGTCATTGGCCTGTCGTTCAGTTTCCCAGAAGCATGCACTAAGTAGTGCCGGACGGTGCACGCACTAAGAAACCCAGCGGGCGACATCCCATGGAGAGCAAGCTTCACTTTGATGCGCGACAGTGGCGGACTGGCTCCTGTGCTGGGGAAATCGAGAGCCGCGGATCAGTTTCACCCCCCCCTCCCCAGCTCTTTACTGTTGAGCTTGATCGACTACCGTTGAACGAAAAGGGATCGAGTGACCCTGCAAACCCCATTCACCAACTTGTGTGCTCGAGATAAGAGCCTCCCTTTCCCTCACTATGGCGCGGCTCCTTCTCTCGGCGCTTGTCGTCGTGCTGGCGATCTCGTCTCCACCGTTCGTCGTACGCGCCGACCCAGTGAACTGTGATGTCCAACCAGATCCAACGCCAACACCCACGCCTGTACGAACAAGCGTGAGGCCGAGTGCATACATTAACGGAAATGTACACGCATACGACCCTCCACGCGTCCCAGCAGTGACATCAGGAACGCCAGCGATGGCTGCGCAGTCAACGGCACCGTCGTCTATGAAGGTGGGACAGGAGTCCCCCAACTTTTCCCAGGCACCTACTCTCACGACCAGCTCACCAGTGACGACGACTACAGCTCCTCTGTCGAACCCGTCTCCATCCAATCCATCACTATCGCCAACA
>JAADVC010000488.1:0-20019 GCA_023334575.1 Pythium volutum
CCCAGCCGGTCGGTCCCTGGAAGTTCCAATACGCCGCCGAGCAAAGATTATGGAGGTGGATGGGTCATGAAAGCCGTCAAGGTTGTGAGTGGCTTAATAATGGTCGTTTATTTCACGGTCGAGACGCATTATTATGGGAAGGGATGATGACGAAGTGGGGACGACACAAGAGCGAAAAGCAAATTATGTGAAATAAAAGATGAGAAAAGCGACTAGTACGTATGCCTCCCTTTCCATAGCATTGCGCCTTGCATTCGGCGCGCCGCCGTAAGGGGGGACGGGTCTCTGGTTTGTCTCTACGTGTCCTGTTGAGCCCGACGTGCTCGACGCAGCTTGCGATCAACTGCGTTTCGTCGGACGACTCGGCGTCTCTGAATAAATAAACGGCTCATGTCGACCCAGTGAATAGGTAGAGGGGGTGGATCGCCTCCCCACTGTCCATGGGCGACTTTTCTGTGCGAGTTTTTTTTTTTCAGACGTAGTTGGCCGGGATCATGCGCGGCCTTCGCAGCGGCAGGAACTGCGGTCGGTTCATGTAGATCGAATGCGGCTGCGACTTGGCCTTCCGCTTGCGCGACGAATACGCGTCGAGATCGTCGTCGCTCTCGCTACCTTCCGTCTCGTCGTCGTCTTCCTCTTGCAGAAAGCCATTGTTGTCATCGTCTTCTTCGTCCGACGACTCGGGGACGCCCTCGACGATGGTTTTCCGGCGCGACTTGAGAATGATGCTTGTCTCACGCGCGTATCGCGAGATCATTCCCTCGGAGATACCGGCGGCCTTGAGCAACCGCGTGCGCTGGTCGGGCGAGAAGCGGTGGATCCCTTCACTGCGCTCGGCCATCTCGCCCACTTTCGTCGTCCACGTGAACTCGGGCTTGCTCGCGAGCCCGATTGACGGACCACCGCGGTCCGAGATCGCGCTACCGCCGAGGCCGATGCCAAACTCGTGGACAGTGATGGTGGACCACCGCACGCGCTTGCGGCGCGGCGAGTTTTCGGGAGACTCGCTCGATCGCTTTCGCGGCGAGCGAGTGGGCGAGGCCGCGGTCTCCAACATGGGTTCCAGCTGCAGATCCAGAGTGCCGTCGCCCTGTGCCGTTGGCGAGCTAGGAGTGGCGAGAGCAGAGGCGGCGCTGTCGGCCTGCAGCGCAGGTGCCGCGATGGCTACGCCGCAGGTGCTGCTCGGCGCCATCTCGTGTTTGAGTTGCATGGTGGGTTCGCTGCTGGTGGGAGGGGAGGGCGGCGAAAGGGGGGCGAATGAGGGGTTTTGCCGTTAGGTGGCGTTGGCTTTTAAGTGAAGAAAGAACTGCTGCTCTGGCCGTGGGTAAATGAGAATGACCCTCGCAGACCAATGTGCCCAGCGTCCAAAGTCAAGGAGGAGAGGAGCCTTTCGACGTTGATCCAGTCCACACCTCCTCACTGTCCGCCGTCCGCTCTCGTCCACCTCGGCCACCACAAGCGGACGGTCGGCGACAAGCTAGCCCCACTGAGTTTCTCGTTGACAAGTTGCCGTGTGATGGTTTATGCACCAGTCGGTCCGCTTCAGTGGTTAGGGGTTAGTGGATCTCGTCCGCCACGACAGATAAGAGGGGTGGTTACGCTCAGTGTAACCTCACGGACGCTGAGTTGTTTCGAAGCAATTGCCTTATGACATATTCCGCAACAGTAAGCTGATGGGTTCAAAATTAGTGAGGAGGTGCCGGCTCTGTGAGACAACGAAACAAACACGTTTGATCCCACCACAGCCACGTAAAAACAACGCAAGTTGAGGGGTCCCAACGAAAATGGCGATTCACTCGGCGAGTCACATACGTTCACACCAACAAAACCCACATCAAAAGCTGGTGCTTTTGGCGTCGCCGTCGGCAACCAATGTTTGCAGTCTCTGCTGCTCTGACGAATTCGTCGATGTGGACCGATCAAACCTCTATGGGTTTATATCCACCTGTGAGCTTTTTAAAAAAACGCCGACGAAATTAAAATTTCGTCGGGTTTTTTTTTGTCGACCGATCGAACATACGAGACCGTCACGTTGTAGCGAGCGGACAGGCAAAAAGAACACCATTACCGATTCTGTCATATCTGATTGGTTGAAATACAACCCAGTACGTAAACCAGCGAGTTCAACTTGGCGCGAGCACCTGCTAAATACAGAAGCATTTGTTCTCGCAGGTTCGTCCACATGCGTCCGCAGTCACGAGGTGCTGGTCAACGGCTGCGCCTGCTGATCGCATATTTATTTATGGAGGTGGATAGACAATGCCCTAATTTAGGGATGGCTTCTGTTTGTTTGGAGGGTGGTTGCATGTTCACAACGGGCGGGAAAACGAAGGGGGCGAAAAGGAACACTTCGACGGACATTCGACGTGCGCGCCATCTACGTCGTCACGACGCCTCCTGCCGTGCGCACGTACACATCGCTTGATCCACGAGATCCAGCGCGTGCGACTGGCGGTCTCCACGCGTGTAACCGATCCCTAGAAGCCGATCTATTTCGTCTTTTTCTCGCGTGTTCGCAGCGGGTCCACCATGTCCCAACGCTACATTTTCCTCAAGATGGCGTCGTTCCGGGAACTCAAAGACGAAGGGTACGGCTCTTACTCGTCCGCGATTGAAGGACCTCGTCTGCGCCGCCGCTCCTCGGCGTCGTTGCCGTCGAATCGCGCGTCGCGCGCGCCAAGTCTACGGCATCACCGCGATACTGGGTCGTCCCGGTACAGTCTCAACGCCCACGAATGCTCGCCTCGTGTACTCCACGGGACGCCGTCGAGCACAGGCTCGTCAGGTGTTCCGATCCGAGATGGATCGCTGCTCACGCCGCTCAAGCTTCGCACGACCACGGAATACCCGGACGACCACGAGCTTGACAAACTGCTCTCGTCGCTGATTAACGAAGAGGTCAGTTTCAAGGACACGACCGAAGAAGACGAAGAAGAAGCACTCGACAAGCTCCTGCAAGACCCGACGCGGTGTCAGCTCTCGAAGCAAATCATGTTTTTCGCCGCGTGCTTTGTCGTGCTCGCGACTTCGGGCGGGTTAATCTTGGGCTTTGGACCAGTGTACTCGACGCTACTGCGCGAAAACCAGTGGTCTGAACTGTGTGACCCGCAAGAGACCAAGACCCACAGCGATGGATCGAATATCGCCTGCGCCAAGCAGGAGATCCGTCTCCAGTACGTGTTCTCAACCTCGTTTCTCTGTCTAAGCGCGGCAAACGCCTTTTTTGGCGTGTTTCTCGACGTCGCGGGGCCTCGTCTCACGGCACTCTTGGGGCTCGCCATGTCGACACTGGGCAATTTTGCACTCGCGTACGGCGATTCCCACACTGGCACGGGCGCCTATATCATTGTCGGGTATTCGCTGGTCGGCGCCGGCGGCATGGGCTCGTACCTGGCAGCGTTCCAGATCTTGCAGCTCTTTGAAGTCCAAGGGTTTGTGTGCAGTGCGCTGTCAAGTTTGTTTAATTGTTCCGGGTACCTCTTCATGCTGCTCCAAGTTGATGGCATTGCGCGCCCCGCATTCTTTCGCATCTATGGGTACGCGCAAGATATTTATAATTGGTTTGCTGGTCGAAAACTAACGCCTGGTGGGATGTTCCATTAGGCTCATTGTCATGGCCTGCATGGTGCTCTGCTTCTTGCTCTTTCCGACCAACAATATCGTGCGTCCTCACGACCGCCTCGCCATTCCGACCTTCCACATTGACGCGCCGCGATGGGTGGTACGTTTCTTTTGTTTCACGTGCTGCACTATCGTGGCCTGACATATTATCTTGGATTAGAACCCGCTGGGTCTTGTGACCGGCATGCGAGAAGAACTTAAGCGCCCCGACCTGTGGTTTTTCGCAATCTACTTTGGCTGGATCTCGCTCATATTTGGGTTTGCCGGCGGCGCGATTCCGAGCATTCTCGCCTCGCTGGGTGTCGACGACCCACAGGCCGTCGCGACCTACACCAACATTCTTTACCCCGTGCTCGTGAACGGAACGTTCATTTACTCGCCGCTGGTCGGCTACATTATCGACCACTACGGCTTCAAGGTCATTTTCATCGCGTGTCTCGTCATGGTGCAGGGCTTCATCACGCTGCTCTTAGTGCCATCGCTCCACGTGCAAATCGCGACATTTTTCGTCTACGCACTGGCTCAGGCGTGTCTGTACGCACTCCAGTTTGCCTACATCAGTGAGTCCTCTCGATCTCCTCTGGGAATGCTTGAGTTTCTACTAACGTTGTCTTTTTGTCAGTGATGTGCTTCCCACCGGAACTGTATGGGACCCTGCAAGCCTTTTTGGCGATCATCTCGTTTGCGTTTGGTCTCTTCAACTACCTGTTGACGCCGTGGACGCAAATGTATTTGGGAGGCGACTATACGATCGTGCTGCTCGTGCTGGGCGTGCCAACGACCGCTCTCTACTTCTTTCTCCATGTCGTGCAAGGCTGCGAAGACCAGATTGTCCAGTACGACAGCGACGGCAACTTGACGATTCCCATGGTCATGAGTGTCGGCAGATCTCTCGGCGATCCCGACGAATACACCAAGCTGGTTTGACAGTGAAAAATTGCGGTACAGTACCCCCCTAGCCAGATATCCGGATAGATTTTGTGAGCGGCTATCGTATCGTGTATAGTATATCTCAAATGAACAGGGCATGCCGTCGGTCTCAGCGTGTCCGGCCCGTTTTCGTATCAGGCGCAAGAGGTCAAGGTAAGGGCATTATGGCCGTCACAAGCGAGTCGACCCATGGTGGAATGTTGGTCGACGGATCCTTTCGAAAGGTCACGATCTAATATAGAACGTTGGCTGGCGGACGATATCAAGACCAGCGCAACGACTAGCCCCAGACAAAATGCCGGGATCGACAGGCGGCGGCACGGCTCGCGTGCAGCTCCACGCGATTGCTGGGCTGGCGTCCACGCATACGGCGCCGTTTGTGCGTCTGCTCCACGACGATGTTATCGCGCGTCGCTATCGAAATCCCGAACGACGTCAACAGCAAACGATCGTCGCCGTCGAGCTGCCCGATGATCAAGTGCTACCAGAGATCCAGCGATCGCACCACAAGCGCAGCGAGTACACGGCAATCTGGAAGAATCCAAGTCAACCATCGTGTACGACGACGGCGTGCCTGCCAATGGAGGTCGATTGGATCGAAGTCCAAGTGTGGAACCGGTTTGCCGACGTCGCTGTATTTCTAGGAGTCACCAAGATCTCGCTCTGGGAATCCAGACGCGTGCCAGCCGAGCGCAAACAAGACGAGGAAAAGCACGAGTCACTAGCGACTTCCATGTGGTATCCGTTGGATCCCAGCAGAGACCTCGGAAATGTATCCCGCAACGGCGTCTTCCATACGCTCAGTATCCAGTTGTCACTGTCGTGGCACCCACACGACGAGCGAACTGTGCGAATCCAAAGGCAGATTGCTGCGCGGCGCCAAGGTAAAAGACATCAAGGAGACGACCAAGTGGAGGACGGGGAAGTGCCACCGACGACCATTACCGTGGATCCAGCGTTTCGGTTTGTTGAGCCGTCGACCAGCATTGAGTGGTCCTCGATTGTGACCGCGAATGTACGCCGCATATTTCTGCAAGGAGATATCGATGAACTCCAGCTCTTCTATGATGACGTGCTCCACGGCGACATGGACCAAGAGATTGAAGACGACGACGAGATCGTCGTGGATGAAGCCCATCTCAAGGCGTTTCGTGTCTGTCAGCTCTCGGCCCAGTACGTCGACCACTGCGTGGCGCTGCTCGAAGCGAGAAAGGACGAATACACGGAGCTCTACCGCACACTCACGGCGACACGGCGCGACCGCCGCCGCGATAACAAGCAACTCGTGGCGCAGAAGCGACGCCTACAAAACGAGCTTGGCGAGGTGGATTTGTTGGTGGCGACGTACGAGAAACTCCTCGAGCACCACGGCACAGCTCGTCCCGCATCCGAGTCTCTGGAACTGCCAACTGCGGCGACTTCCGTCTCAGCTGTGCCTCCCGTGTCTCCCAGTCGCGCGATCGCTGACGAAGTGATGTCCAAGAAACCTGCCTTCTTGATGACGTGGGAAGAACGCGAGCACGCTCGGAAACAGCAAAAGGAACTGGACAAGGCAAAGCGCATCGACGACGAGAACGCGAGACTTCAAAGTATCTTCCGAGCACGTCACGACCGGGAATCGCTCGAGCTTGGGCTCTCTACGTTGGCGCAGCGCCGTCGACATCGCAGTGCTCGGGTCGTGCAAGCCGCCGTTCGATCGTTTCTCATCCGGCGTCGTGTGCAGCGAGCAAGTGTATCGACTCTCGCGGCCCGGAAGATCCAGACGCAAGTTCGCCGTTGGATATGGATGAGAAAATGGCCACAGACCCGAACGGATCTTGAGCGACATCGCGAACAACGGCGGATGGCTCGGTGTGATCTGGAGGCTGCTGCGATGCGTCAACACGATTTGACCAGGCAGCAACAAGAGCAGCAACGAAGATCGTCCCCACGCCACATGGGTATCCTCAGTGACGATGACGATGGAAGCGTCGGATCCCCCAATGCGAAGCCTGTGGAGACGCTCGCACTGGTCGCCCTGTGGAAAAAGCTCAAGCGGATTCTCACACTGGCATGTCAGAAGGGTGCTCACCCCACCGTGGTGTTTGACACATTGGACAAGCGACGCGATGGTGTCGTGGATCGCCACGAGTTTCGTTTGGGCGTGCGGCACTTTGGTATCCGCATGGGTCGCCCCATGACGCGTGCGATCATTTCATTGGCGCGTGCAAAATGCGAGGACCCACCGCGACCGCTCACACTGACGGTCGCCCAGTTTGTTCAGGGCTTTGAACTCCCGACCATTGAAGCCGCGCCTGTGCCCCTACCGACCAACAAGGAATCTGTTCGCGTTCTGGAAGTTTGTGATGTATCGAGTCCTCGAGAGTTATGCCCGTCAGCACGCGTACGAACATCGCAAGGTTCTGACTACGATGAAGAAGATCCTGTCGACCGTGAAACGAGCCAGACGATTGAAGCCGTTGCTGAGGCCGTGGCGATGCTGCGGCGGCGCGTACTCGCGGCCGCGCAAGCCCATTTGGCGGCAACGCAGCAATCCGTCACCGATTACGTGGCGTTTCGCGAGGCTCTGACCCACGTATTTCAAGAGTTTGACGTTGACGGCAATGGAGAGCTCGATCTCCACGAGCTTGTCGAGTGCATGGCCGCGATTGATTTCCACGTGACCCAGGAGAACCTCGCGATTGTGCGCGAGTGCTTTGTCACGGACCCGACCAGCCAGAGCGTGAGTATTTCCGAGTTTATTTCGTTTGCTCTCGCCGCTTTCGGTTCCGCCAACAACAAGCCGGTGGACGAAGAGCTCGGGATTCTCGGCTACAGGCTTCGTGATGCGATCCTAGGAAGAGTCAAGATCGCACGTAAGCAATGCGAGTCGATCGAGGACGCCGTACGACTGGTGTTCAAAGGCGCCTTCAGAACCAAGGCGCAGCGGTCGTGTCCGCGAAGGGAGTTTGCTCGTGTGCTGGCGTCGCTGCGGCTTGGGTTCACACCGGCGCAGCTCAGTCGGCTCGTGCTTCGGCTGGACCAAGACGGCGACTATACGGTGTCGTTCGAGGAAGTGCTCACGTGGCTTCGGCTCTCTGCGAGCAGTAGCAGCAGGGAGCCGTCTCCGTTGAGACCATCCAACCGCCGTGACAAACTCGCTTCCATGGGGCGCGAGACGGTCTCCTTTATTCGAGCAGTCTTCATGGAACTGACCGGCGTCCCGGAGACGGTGTCCCACAAGAAACGAGCCGACAGCGTGGCGTCTTTATTTCGTCGCATCGATCGCAACGGCAGTACCAAGATTCATGCCAGCGAATTGGAAGAATTTCTAGCAGGCGTCGAGTTGGGAGAGCTTCGCGTCGTCTGTCAGCGGGAAGACACGGGTCAGGTTGTCGTTGTGGAGCCCGCGCAACTTGCCCTGGACACGGTCAAGCTCATTGATTTGAACGGTAATGGCGTCGTCACGCTCGAAGAATGGATGGGGTTTATGCTCGAGGACCATGGCGGTTCCCAACGCGAGCGGTACGCGATCGTGGAAGCCGTGCGCGCCGCAGTGCAGACATCGTTCTCACACGAACTGCAACTACTCGAGTGGTTTCGCTCGATCCCCGGGGCAATCGCCAGTGACAAGACTGTTCACACTGTGGAGAGAAAAGTCCGTACGCGGGAGTTTAAGACCGCAATGTGCGCCAAGCTGTCGTTTCTGGAACCGAAAGATCTCGATGAAGCGATCAAGATTCTGGACGCCGATGGCAGTGGATGGATCACGGAGAAAGAGCTGTGCGAATGGCAGTTTCCGACACGCGACATCGAAGAATTGAGAGCCGTGATCACGCGCGTGTGGATGGGCGAGCGAGAAATGCCCAAGCACAAGGAGCTCACGGACGACGCCTTTGAAGAGGTCTTGACTAACCGCTTTGACCAAGACGGCAACGGACTAATCGCGAGAAAGGAAGTGCTCGAAGGCTTTCGGTCGTTTCGGATCATGCTCAACGAAGAGGAATCGTTGCTGGTGATCAAGGAATTTGATTTGGATCGTGACGGGTTCTGGAGCCATGCGGAGTTCAAGGCAGCCGTAAAGCAGCTTCTCCCTCACGTCAGCCCAGCCAGCCGAGTCGCTGGTGGATATCAGCAACGACTCGAGCAGTATTCATCCGATAGTCAGCAGCACAGTGACGGCGAAGGTGGTGGCGGGTACCAGTCGCCTGACTTAGACCAGGACGGCATCCAAGGATTTGACGACGACGAGGAAGAGTATTCACAAAGTGGATTATCGCCGCCGGCCAAGTCTCCGATCCAGTTTGACGAAGACGCAGCCGCCGCATCGAGGCAGCAACACGCGATGGGCGTCGAGTACAGTGAAGACTCTGACGATGATGCCTGATGGATTCGTACTTAGCGGAGACCATGGCGCTCGAAAGGTCGCGAAGAGCTGATATCAAAAAGGCACGATCTCCACCACAAGGAAGAGATGCAACGCGGGACGCGGCCAAACACCACCAACGCATCCAGCGTGGTCGCGCGCGGCGATGCAGGCTCCTCCTCGCGAGCGAATACCGGGTTTCGGTTCGACGGTCTCGAATCCCCTGGTGATGCTTCGTCACCAATTGGAATCCAGTTCACGCGCGGATCATTCAGTGATCATTTACTACCACTCGAGTCGCCTGCTTCCATCCGTGTGGATCTTCGTCGTCGAGCGATCCCAGCGAATCCCACTCCAAGCGTGCTGCGATCACCCCCACACAAGCGCCCACCGCCGACACCGGCTGCGGCGCCGACACCACCAAGAAACATTGCGAACCGAGGAGTTGCGACCGCATCGTCGATCATCACGCCCAAGAATACCGGCGCGACGCCAGCAAGAATCACCCCACGGCCTCTGTCTTCGAAAGAGACGGGTGCTGGGACGCGACTACCAACGCCGACAGAACCCGCACCACCACTATCGGCAGATACGCCGGCAATGGCTCTTCTTTCGGTAAATCCTGTGGATGCACTCGTGAAGAAATTGCGGCAACAAGCGACTGAGCTCACACAAGTATATGAGCAGATGGAGAAAAAAGACACGGAGCTCAACAAGCTCCGCGACGAGATCCAGCAGCTCCACGTGGATGCCGAGAGGCAGCGAACGCGACACCGTGCGAGCGTGAACTCGACTGCGCCACGATCGGGCGTTAGGAAACCACCGGTCGCTACGACAGCAAGCACTCGAGCTAAAAGTACTCAGAGGTTGACCCGAGAAGCAGTGCCTTCCTGTTCCGAGAAACAGCAACAGCCAGCGGACACTGCCATTGCGAAGCGCCGCATGGAGGAGACACTCGCGGAACTACGCCAGTGCCACCACGAACTGCTCGGGTACTGCACAACCGTTGATACTGAAAAGACGCCGTTGACGCCAACCGATATGCAGCAGGAGCAGCAGCTCTATATTCGCGTGCTCGAAGACGCTGTCCACTTGAAGGCATCGGAGTTGTGCATCACGGGCCACGAAGAGCTGCTGGTCGTGCTCGCGGAGCTGCGCCACACTATTTACCAGCAAGAAACAGAGTTCGGCGAGCTGCAGCAAAAGCTCCAGAAGCTAAAGAGCGAGCATCTCGAGTGCAAGACCGTGTGGCTCGATAGAGAGGACACGCTGCAAAAAGAAAAATCGACCTGGGAGCAAGAACGTGTGGCCGTGCGACAAAGGGAAGCGGCACTGCAGCGGCAGTTGGAAGACGTCCAGCGGCTCGCCCATACCGAGCACATGCGGTTCCGAGAAGCACGCGTGACACAGGACGCGCAAGCCACACGCACCACAGCGCTCGAGAAAGAGCTACGATCGCGCACGCAAGAGATACGACAGTGGGAGACCACACGCAGCGAGACCTGGAGCAAGCGAGAGTCATTGATGGCGAAGCAAATGGAGGACTTGAAGGCTTCGCTGGAAGCGAAACGTGCAGAAGCCTCGCAGACGAAGGAGGCACTCGACACGGCGCAGCGCCACGTCGACGAGCTCAAGGCCATGCAGGACGGGTTTCTGCAGTCGATTGATCAGTTTGTTGTGAAAGAAGACGAGTACGAACGGCGCATCCAGCAGCTCGAGGGTGAAGTGGCGGCTATGAAGGAACTGCGACAAGAGAGCGAAGCGCTGCGAGTGTGCAAGGACGAACTGCATCAAGAGCTGGAAGAGACCAGGAGAAAGCAGACCGAGCAGCTCCCATGCCTCACTATGGTTGGCGCGATCCAGCAAGCAAACGAAATGATTAAAGACGCCCAGGATGCGACGACGGTTAAGGCGAATCACGTTTCTGAGGGGAGCCAAGACGAGGACGAGTTGTCTAAACTGGATTTTTGGACGGGAGTGCTTCGTCGCGTGCTGCCTTCCATCTCGGCCGCACAGCCCTGGGTCTCGACGTTGGTGGACGAACTCACGGCATGCTCGACGCTTGCACGCCGCGTACTGGGAGAATGCAAAGAAGAATGCGACCAGCTGAGAACCAGCAACGCCGTTTTCGAGGCATCGCTCGAGACGGGGACCAGCGAGCTCAAGCGGTTACAAGCGGAGCTATTGCAGACCCAAACGGAATTCATTCAGGTACGCAGCAGAGTGGAAGGGGTCTGCTTATGAAGCTATTGTACTTATGTGTGGTTGTTTCTCTATAGTCGCAAGTCGAGACCCAGAAGCTGCAGCTTCACGTGGCCACCATGGAGGAAGAAGCTCGCGACGCGCAGGCCCAATTGCACTTGCGTGAAACGCTAGCCGACCAGATTTTCGAGCAGGAGAATTTGCTCCACACGCAACAGCGCCGACTCGAGCATGCGCTGGAGCAAACCAACGAACTAATGGCACTCGAGACCCACCTCACGAACGAACTCTTGCAAAAGGAACACGAACTGTCGCAACTGCGAAAGCCAGTCAAAGACTATGCAGACCAGCAGCGCGTGCTTCAAGAACTCGAACACGAATTAGAGGAGGCAGCGTCTCTGGCCGAACGGCAGAACGCGTGGAACCAGCAGCTCACGGTCGAGCTCGAGCACCTCGAGCTGGCCAAGGCCGAGCAAGACCAGCTCGTGGAGACGCTGGTGACTCGTGACGAGGCCGTGACGTCGCGATTCTCGACGTTGTTTTCCCAGTATCGACAGTTTGTGGCCGCCAACAAGCGACGGCTCCACGACGAGTACGCGATCGCAAACAACCAGGAGAAGGACCAAGCCGTTTCTGTCCATGACGAGGAACTGGGGACTGGCGACGTTTTGCACATGGTGCGAGTCTTTCCGACGATCGTGGAAGAATATCTCGCCAGTGTCATGCTCGGCGTCGAGAGTGGCAAGCCAAAGGACCAAGGGAAGCGTGTCAAGCAGGTACAGTTCACTGGTCAATTGGATCACAGGTGTGAGTGAATACCGTCTCCTCATTTTCTTGGGAATCTGACACAGAGAGGCCAGGCGCGACAGCGAAGTCTTGTGGGCGAGAGCGATACGCAGCCACGACTCCTCAAGAAACCAGGAGCTGCGATCTTTGTCCAACAAGACGAAGAGGAGCCATTGGAGGAGCAGCTGCGCGACATTGCCCATGCGTTCAATCGATTCAAATCGATGTAGTAGGTTCAACACAAACCAGATCTTTTCTCCCTGAAGTCGATCCTTACGAGTTGGTCGGTTGGTGGCTCCCGACTGGACAGGACACAGTCGAGCCTTCTGGACAGGACATGAGTGGACGGAAATTTTGTGCGTGGGGTGAGCTTGAAGTCCAAGTCGGACTCTTCACTGGCATTTTTATTGTTCGTCTGTACACAGCACAGACGAACAATAAAACTCCACTGAAGATTGGTGACGGTTGAAGATTGAGGCAAGTGCAGATTCACAATCAGTCCCCCCTCACCCTCCTCGTCACCTGTGTTCGATCTTCCCAGCGACATGTCGCAACCGAAGATGCGCTGGCTAACATTCAGTGCCGATGACAACCGAGTCTCTGTGTTGCCCGACTGTTTCCCCCTCTGTAGCACTGCTCGCAGTGAGTCGACTGTGACAGTAGAAACGAGCGCATGTGTTCAATCATTGAGCGATAGCGTGGAATAACGCAGAGCAAAGCAAAGCGTTCCACCAGCATATTTCATTCGAATCTATTGCATTAGAAGATCTGATCGAAAATTCGAACAAATACATCGCATGAAAACCATCACTCCTCCATGTACTCGTCTTTCATTGGCTTAGAGAAATAGACATGTGAATGGATTAACCAATCAAATGCCTCAAGGAAAATTCAGAATGAACACAGTGCGACGGGACTCCTCCCCTCGCTTGGGACACCCTCGCGAAACTGTGTTTTCCCAAGTGTGTTCCCCCCCCCACGCCCCCTTCAGCGTGTTCCAGAACGGTTTAGATCTTGTTGCCATCTCCATCACTCACTTCGCAATCTCCTGGGTCTCCCCCAAGCACTCTCCAGTCCGCCCATTTGATACGCTTCATCTTCTAAGCTCTCCTCCTCATCATGGCTTCACGTTCTTACTGCGTGACGCTCTTCCTCGCGCTGACGCTGCTGGTGCAGTCCGCGTGCGCAGTCGCCAGCGACTCGGCCATGTCGGTGCTCAACAGGACTGACGATATCAAGATTGGTCCCGCGATTCTCGCAGTCGTCGCGGTCGCTGTCGGCGTCTTCATGCTCGTGGCTGGGTACCGGCTCTTCCGAATTGCCATCTTTATCTGCGGCTTTATCCTCGGCGGCATTGGCGTCGCGAGCTTCCTCGAATGGGTCTTTGAAAACCGCAGCTGGATCAACACGGCGTCATGGATCGGCTTCTTTGTCGGCGGCCTGCTCGTCGGTCTCATCGCCATGTCCATGTACAGCCTGAGTATCTTCATTGCCGGTGCCACCGGTGGCGTGCTGCTTGCGTTTGCGATCCACACGTCGTTTGCCTATCGCATTTGGGAGAGCCACCCGAACATTGTGTTGGTCGTGCTCGCGGTCTTACTCGGTATCATCTTTGGTGTACTCGCACTCAAGCTCGAGAAGCCAGTCATCATTATCTCGACGAGTTTCATTGGCGCGATTGCGATTGCCTGGGGCATTGGTTACTTTGCCGGCGACTTCCCGAACGGCGCCGACCTCAAGAGCTACACGCAGGGCGGCATTGACGGCCAAACGCTCATTGCGATCCCGGATGCGTGGTGGGCGTACCTCGCGGGCATTGTCGTGCTGTTTTGTATCGGTCTGTTCATTCAGTTTCGCAAGACTGGCCGCGGCGAAAAGCACCACCACGTCAAGGGCATTATGGGCAACCACCGCGCGATTCCGCCATCCAGCGACCAGTACGGCAATGCGCAGACACCACCGTCGAGCGGTAGCCACGGCAACCCCGTCTAAAGAAAAGCCACACAATGCATAGGAAGGCACTCTTGGTAGAAAAGAGTTGTGCTTCGGCCATCGGTATCTTTATGAATCCACAACATTTCAACATTTCACTTTCCGTCTCTACTCTACTCTATGACTGGTCAACTTGTGTATGAAGTTTGGGGACGGCATGCGAGCCCAGGTATTCGAAGAGCGTCTAGCCTGCTGGTGTTCTACTGTAGTACTAGTATATTTCTGCCGGTATCGCACCCAGACTAATACATTCCCCTGCACCTGGAACTTCACCTCAAGTGTCCTACGGTATTCCGGCACATCCAAAACCTCGTTGCGATGGGTACCAATCACCCAGTGCGCGCACCAAAATTGACGGCGACTTGACGGTGGGACAGAGTTATGATGAGGATATTGGCTGCCATGTACGCGACAACAATGCTCTAACTCGACCAGTCTCCTTCGCGGTTTATTATGAATTGACTTTAATTCCCCATGCGACAGTTAGAACAAGAAACCCGGCCACGCCTGAACCTTTTTCGAGGTCTGTCCATGAATGTCCAAAAGACTCGTCAGCATCCTGTACCCATTTTTCTGCACTGGCGACTTTAGTTCCCCTGCGAAAAGCTCACTTAGACCATCACTCTTTATTGAACGACCATCTCATTGGCTGAAATACATCTTCTAAACATAGATTCAACCAATCCCGATCGCTACATCTGGTATCTCCCCCCGTCTTCACCCACACTGACGTCCCTCGCAGCTGAGTCACACTGTGAACCCACTGGGCGTGGGACATTCCAAGAGAGAAAAGCCTTCCGCGTCCTCTCGTGGACATTTCGCGTGCTCCCCGCCACCTCATCCAAGGCCGCCACCATTGGGACCTCTTCATACTCCTGCCTATCGCTGCAGTGTACGACCCGCTGGCCTCTAAAGCTCACTTTCCAACTTTCCTCCTCCTTCGTATCAACTACCTTCCTCCCACATTCTCACAACCAGCATGGCGTCCCGAACGCACTGTCTCACGCTTTTTCTCGCGCTCACGCTGCTCGTGCAGTCGGCCTTTGGCGCCGGCGCCAGTGACACGGCGCTCTCGGTGCTCAACTCGACCGACCAAATCAAGGCCGGTCCGAGCGTGCTCGCGATCGCTGCGATCGCAGTCGGCATCTTCATGTGCATGGCCGGCTACCGCATGTTCCGCGTCGCCATCTTTGTGTGCGGCTTCATTCTCGGTGGCATTGGCGTCGCGAGTGCGATCGAATACTTTTTCAAGAACGAGTCGTGGATGAACACGGCCTCGTGGATTGGTCTCTTTGCCGGCGGCATCTTGGTCGGACTGATTGCCATGTCGCTGTACACGACCAGCATCTTTGTGGCCGGTGCGGCCGGCGGTGTGCTGCTCGCGTTCACGATCCACACGACCGTGGCCTACAAGATCAACCAGAGCGACCCGAACGTCGTGCTCGTCATTCTCGCAGTCGTGCTGGGTTTGCTGTGCGGCTTTGCCGCGCTCAAGCTCGAAAAGCCCGTGCTGGTCATTGCCACGAGCCTCGTCGGCGCGGTCGCAGTCGCCTGGGGCGTCGGCTACTTTGCCGGCCAGTTCCCGAATGCCGCCGATCTCAAGCACTATGCGACCAAAGACATTAACGGTGCCACGATCATCTCGATCCCGACCGAGTGGTGGGGCTACCTCGCTGGCATTGTCGTGCTGTTTGTGCTCGGCATGTACATTCAGTTCCAGAAGACGGGCCGCGACGGCGACTACCACCACTCGCGCAAGGCCTACAGCCAGGCCCACGCCGTGCCACCGTCGAACGCCCAGCAGTACGGCAACGTGCAGACGCCCCCGGCCAATGGCAACCCGCGCTACGGCAACCCCATTTCTCACGTCTAAGGAAATACGACCATTGAATACCACATCCAATTTTATCAACATTTGCACGCTTGTAACATTCCAGCGTAACCCACTATTAATAGCACCCGCTCATACTGTATGCATGGATTGTGTAGGATTGCTGAATGCCATGGCCAAGAGAAACGAGTGAGGCGAACTGTGATGAGACCGCGTGGATGTACTGACAGCAGTACTGCGAAATCCACTGAGGCATTGTGGCCTCATTGCGATGGATAATAATTGATCACCGCAGACGATACGACACGCCTCACAAACAATTCTTCTGTTAGGTGCACGCTCGTGAGCCAATGCGTTTCTGATAAATACCCCATCAGCCTGGATCAGGCTGATGGGGTGCGACGCCGCTGGGCCATCAATGCAGATGCCTCACCAAGAATTTAGGTGGGTGACAAACTGGACAGGCTCGCCCCCAGTGTTGGGATCAGATAGACCAACATTCTTCTTCAAACATGCCTTTCTTATTGGCTACAGGATCTGATGCAAATCATAATCAACCAATCATGTTGCAGGAGTGAAAGCCAGATGGAGACAGCTGAAAACACGTGATGGCTCCGTTCCACGGCGAAGCTTCTACACGCCCAGACGGCGGTGCTCCAGCATGACCAATACGCCAGGACGCCAGGAAGCCTGGAGTCCAGGCTTCCAGGCTTCCTGGCGTCCTGGCGCATTGGTCATCATTGTTCATATTCACCTCAGGAGCTCGTATCGCTGTCAGAACCATGGCGTCCAACTCGCTCTCCATGACGCTTCTCGCGCTGCTCGCGCTGCTCGTGTCCTCGGCAAGCGCCGCCGAAGAAAAGCAGACCTTCCCGACGGCCATGTCCCTCTTCGAGTCCAAGGATAAGATCACGCTCGCTCCAAGCGCGCTCGCAGTCGTCGCTATCACGGTCGGCGCCGCCATGTGCCTGGCCGGCTACCGTCTCTTCCGCATCGCGATCTTCTTGTGCGGCTTCATTGTCGGTGGCGTCTTGATCTCGAGTTTGGTCGAGTATTTGTTCAAGACCGCACCGTGGATGGTCAAGGCCTCGTGGATCGGATTCGTCGTGGGTGGCCTTTTGCTGGGGCTGCTCACCATGTCACTGTACAAGTTGAGCCTTTTCATCGGTGGCGCCGCCGGTGGCGTGCTCCTCGCGTTTACGATCCAAACGTCAGTGGCCTACAGATTCAGCCCCAACAGCCCCAACACGGTGCTCGTCATTTTGGTGGTTGTGCTGGGACTCGTGGGCGGCATCCTCGCGCTCAAGTTGGAAAAGCCCGTGCTCGTCATCGCCACGAGCTTTGTCGGCGCCGTCATTCTCGCATGGGGCATCGGTTACTTTGGCGGCAACTTCCCGAACGGCGCCGACCTCAAGCACTACAAGAAAATGAATCTCGAAGGCGACAAGATCATTACGATCCCGGGCTCGTGGTGGGGCTACCTGGGTTTGATTGTCGCGGCGACACTGCTTGGCATTTACGTGCAGTTCCACAAGACGGGCCGCGGCCGCCACCACAAGGGCGACCACGACGAGATGAAGACGTCGCAGAACGCCGCCAACCGCGTCTAAGAGACATCCACGATCTTGGTGTGGCTCTCTCTCTGAGTGGCCACAACAAGGCTGTGACATTCCCATGTCATTGCGTTGAATCAAATCGTAGTCGCATTTAGCTCATTTTTACATTAAAAACAAACATAAACAACAACAAAAAACGTATTCACAGTGTCAATGCAAAGGTGATGGTTTTTAAGATGAAAAAATCACCGAAAATGGGTCTTCACAGTCAGTATGAGAGAGCTCTGGGGCTCTCCAGAACGCCCTTGGGATGGCGAAGCCACTCGACGTGTTTTCAGCGCCTTCTCACGGTCAGGGGCCTGCAGGAAGGCACAACACGGTGCGAAAACGGGTTCCTTGGACATGGAAACTCCTAATCCTCGCGAATCATATTCACTGTAAATGTAATCGTGTTGAGTTTTTAGTCAACTTAGCAAGGCGCTAATCAGGCTTTTAGACCGCGTTCGCAATGGCCTGAATCTTGGCCGACGTCGCGCCGAGCACCAACTGCGAGATGAGCGCAGGCTTCTTGAAACCGATCGGGATCATCTCGAGCTCCAAAAACGTCGCGAGCGTGAGCTTGTCGACCGTCTCGGTCTTGGCGTCACCAAAGCCGTTGAGGATCAGTGCCGACTCGCCAAACGCCAAGAACGTTTCGCGCGGACCAAACGTGCAGTTGGGGTTCGAGGCCTTGCAGACTGCGAGCCGTTCCTTGCGGATCTGGCCAAAGGTCTCGACCGTGAAGGGCTTGGTGAGACTGCCGCGTGCGAGCACGTCGGCGAGCAGCGTGCTGTCGGTCTTGGACGGGTCCGCACCGAGGTACGTGTCGGCGTGGACCAGCGACGCGTCGTGCTCAATGAGACCGTGCGTGCCCAGCAAGTTCAGGTCGAACGTCGCCGGCAGCACGCTCACGAGCAGCGACGCGAGCGGCAGGTCGAGGTTAAACTTGTCCATGACCACGTCACGCAGCTGCGCGTTCGTAACGTTCTTGCCATCACGCGGGAGGTACCCGTGGTTGGCGAGTGCGTTCAGCGCCGGACACGGCGTGCGGCGGAACAGCGCGTCCGTGTTGCCCGGCACGCCCGAGACGAGAAACGACGGCGGGCGAAAGTAGAGTCCTTCGGCAAAGCTCTCGGTCATGGCGTTGGCCGACGAGACGAGCGCGACAGCGGCCGTGGCAGCGAGGGCAGTGAACGAGACCATGGGGAATATGGTAGGAAGAGGAGGGGAGGGGAGGAGGAGGAGACTTGGTGGAGACTTGGCAAGTGGGGGAATGAGACTGGGAGGCAAGAGTGTTTGGTGGTGCGAGGTCCCCACGGTCGTAAGGAGAGACCCCCGGGACGCTCAGAGGTCGTAGTACGACTCGTACCAGTAAGGAGGGAGGAGACGGAGAGCAAGAGTGTTTACGAAGATCTTGTCGACGTAGTCGTGGACGTGCGAGGGACACGCTGGCCGTAACGGTCGCCGTTGCCGTTGCCCGTGGACGTGCTGCTGATACTTCCACTGCCACGTGTTTTCTTGATGGCACGGTCCTGTCACTTGCCACGATCAGGTCATGCCGTGGGCGTCGTTTTGGTGCCACGCCATCTCATACTATCCGGATACAAGCTTGAAGTCTGGAAGAGTCAGTCGTCTTCACCGCCGTTTGCAATCGGGTGGTACCCTGCTCGCAGGGAATCTCGCGGGAACTGTCATTTGCAGCGGTGACAGATCCAAAGGGACACGAACCCGTGAGTCACGCGGGATCGCCACCGTGACCAATAGATCTACTAGTAATGGCCATGGGTGTACAGTACTGTACTGCATGGCCATGGTCATCAACAGCGGCTGTTCATGAAGGGTCCGCAAAGGCCCCACGGTCTCCTATAGGGTTAATTGTAGGAGTCTGTGGGAACATGGCAGATGATGACAGGAGACCTCCGTGCGCCTGCGGTTGCAATCGAGCGTTGGGAATTGCAGTACCGTACAGGGAGGGCAATTGCCTGGAATTTCCAGTGGACGACCCCGCGATATCCGGATATGGTCCACTAACAACCACAGATGCAAATGGACCGTCCTCGGTTGTCGACGACAACTTGTCGTCGCCCGCTCGCGAAATCTGGTTCGCTGGCGCTCTGAAAACGCGGATGAGGGCCCTGGTCATGCAACTTGCAGTGTGGAGACCCTGACTACTGTATCATACGAGTGTCGTCCCACTGTCCGGTGACCGGAACTGCCCGGCTTGTCTGCGGAGAACCGCCGGAATCTCGGACATTTGGAGGGCTGAACCATCTCCTGTTAAAACCCCGTGGCCAGGGCTCGGTGATTTTGATTGATGATTGCGACCGTGGAGCCTTGAGCTGCTGAAGGCTCTACGGTCGTAATCATCAAGCAAAATCATCTCTGACTCGAACTACTCACTTCTATATGTCATAAGCAGCGATATGTCATAGGCAGCGCTCCTCTATTATGGTTGTTTTCTCTGCAAGTGACAAAAGTCGAATATTACAGAAATGTACACCCCGCTGCAGTGCCATGAGCTGAAAAAGATCTGATTTGGGGTGATGGGCTGGAAGTTTCAAAGCTTTCGCTTTCATCACAGTCTCCAACATGTGCCAAATTATCCGTACTGCAGTACAGTGTGAAGCTCATGGAATGAATCATGCCGCGCCGCAATTGTTCACATTCAAACAGAAACTTAAATGAATGATCTCATGAATAAGTGCCTTAGGTTTCAA
>JAADVC010000489.1:0-19989 GCA_023334575.1 Pythium volutum
CCCCCCCCCCCCCCCCCCGAACTTGGGGAAAGACTTTATCAGAGTCCAATGTAGACCCAGCGGTCCAGTGCAGGAGATTCATTATGGTCGTATGCTTAATGGGAATATGATGCACAGCAAGATGATTATTCTGAACGGAAAAAGAGGCAGATAGTTCACCAGTTTGGTTCATTCCCGATCGGTCCTGCACCGCCAATCATGCCAATCATATCAGGACTTCCTCATTTCGCTGAACTTTAGCACCCACCAATTTCCGGGTCGAATTTAGTACCCACGAATTCCTTCAGGATGGTGCATGCCGTGTACTTGACTTCGAGAATCATGACAATGAGCCTCTCGCGTCATGCCTTGCTTGGCCCCATTCTTTGATCCTCCGCCTGCCCCAATGGACTTCTCCGCCACTCAATACGGTCTCCCAAGGTCACGCACGGACGCACTCAGCGTCGTCGTGCTCGGCGTCATCAGTGCGTTCTTTGGTTCGACACCTTGCAAGGGCAAGTACGTCGCCCTCACAGCCACGGTGGTCGCCAACCTCTGGGCGATTGCCAGTTCCGTCCTCACGCTCCACGACGTGGTCGGCAACCCGAATGGCATCGAAGCCCACTTCTTCGCTCTAGTATGCGAAGTACTCGTGCTGACGATCGTCACGAGCGCACTCACGCTCCACTCGTTTCTTCTGTCATTCTATGAAGAGCAATCATCGCGGGTGTTCTGGTGTGGCATCATCACTGTGGTCTTGACGTTTGTGTCCGGGTTGGCCGAATTGGTGTTGGCGTACACCAAGGGCTGTGACAAGACGAGCTTTGCAAATGCTGCATTGTGTAACCACACGACCAACTTTGTCGTCAGTGCCGTCGTCGCAATCAGCGCCAGTGGTCTCGTGGGCGGTTGTCTTGTTGGGTTGTTTACCGCGGACGGCCATTGCAGCGTGGTCCAGAATGCGTGGGCACAGTTGAGAGACGGCGTAGGTGGCGCCGACCAACCGCACTCGGTGAATGGCGCGATCCTCACGCGCACGAGTGCGCTCACGAAGGCGTGTCTCTTGGGTGTCTACTGGTGGCTCGTGGACGCCGACTTGACGTGGGACTACACTGTCAACAGCCATGACATGAACCTCTGGGTCACTGGCCAGTGGGCCAAGCAAGGCGCTGCGATCGCCAACAATTTATTCCACCATCTCGGTTGAGAACCATCTGACTAACAGTGGTCGATAATACCGTAGGCCGCTAGAGTACTGTATGATCTATTAACTGCTAATACAAACAAAAATCTCGGTTGAGAACTGCGGTAGAATACCACCAATGATATAAACACTAAAATATCGTCGCACCAATACTCTATTTATTTCGACAAACACATCATTTCGCTCGCGCGCTCATTTTCGACATCGCTCAGCACATAGTACGAGAGGATGCCTACGCAAGGTCCTACCTTCCATTCGCTGAACAATGAGACGTTGGCTCGACCAGTGGGCTTGGTCGTCGAACTTGGTGAGGCACAATGGTGCTCCTAAATGTATTTGTGGTCGCAGCACGTGGTGGCTGGTTTATGCGCAATATGGCGGTCAGGTATCAGCTGCAAAACCACGAATGAGGTACGATGATGATGATGCAAGTGAAGTCTATTGTGCGCAATAAATGTACCCTGTAGCTTCAGAATGGACGTAAGTCCCTAAGAGGAAAATGAAAAGGCTTCATGGTAGCCGAGAACGGCGGTCATCCATGGGCGGAGGTCGTTGGCGAGGTGGCTTTCGACGTCAACATGCCCTGGGCGTGCCGTCGGATGAGTCACTTGGGAACTGGTGACGTGGTCCATGGCAAAATTGGCGAGCGAGTCTGCCATTGTGTTGTGAGCGCGAGGCTGGTGCGACCAGCGACGCACTTCCACTTGATCTGCAAGCCGTCTGGCTTCTGCATAGAGATAGAGGAGGCGGGAGTTCTTCGGGGGGGGGCGTAGTCCCGGAGTTGTCGGAGGATGAGGGCGCTGTCGCCCACAACCTCAAGCGCTGGCCACTTGTACAGGCGCGCGGCCCGGAGTCCGGCGACGAGGCCCTTGTACTCGGCTTGATTGTTGGTGGTGGCGCGGTGGGCGTGGCTCATGGCCGCGCTCCAGACCACGCGGGTGTCGCCTGCAGGGACGTCGACTCGGACGACGCACACACCCGCGCCGCCCGGACGAATGAGGTACACTACGGCCGTCCGCGGCGGATACCAGCCTTGTCTGGATGTTGGTGGGGTATCTGAAACCCCACGAACGGTACCAAATATCCTAGTGTTGAGATCTCGAACTACCTGTCGTCGACCAATAGAAGGGACAGCATTCCATGCATTAGCGCTTCGGTATCCTACCAGAACCCACCTCTGCTATCATTCATGCTGGTTGCAGCTGCCATGGCGGCGGGAAAGAGATGCGATGGACACTAATATCGTCCGCCCAAGATGACATCCTTCTGCGGTTCTACCAGGACGCTAGCCGCCTCGTCGGCCGCCTCGGCGTTGCTCGGTGGCCCCAATATCTCCGAGCCTATAGCAAGGCGGCCGCCAACATTGCAGTGAATACTCACCGCAGCATTGAGACGATTCACCCTACGGCACGGCTTGAATGGGCTGGTCTCGATCAGCTCATGACAGGCGACGTTTTCCATTGGCTCTCGTCCGGCACAGGGTCGCAAACCTCTACTAGCTGCAAAGGAGTATACTCCATCCTGAAGAAGACGAAGCGATGACCATCACTCACAGGCCCACGTCCATTGACCAGTCCTCGCCGAGATGAGAGCGTTGGTGAGACTGTTCGCTGAGAACTAAGGGCGTATATTTTGACGAGGCCAATTCCTTAACTGAACTCGAGACTGGCGCCAGTGTGATGAATACTGATAGTGGACGTCCGCCATCGAAAATTCTAAGTTCAGATACAGCAATTCTGGTGAGTATTAGTGAGTTTCTTTTTATTCACTTTCTCCTTTTCTTCTATTCTTTTGAAAGACCCACTGGAACAAAGGCCATGGGTTCAGAACTGAGGAGGAATGTACCCACAAATACCACTCTCAAAGCCGTGGCCCACCATTGTTCTCCATAAGTTTGAGATACCGAGTCTCGTGGGCTGTTGCCTCTTGACCGTAAAACCCTGCCCCATGCCTTCTTTCCTTTGCTCATTTTCACATACACGCTCAACGCCTCACCATGGACTTTTCCACTGCCAACTCGGGGCTGCCGTCGTCGCGCACCGATGCACTCAGTGTCGTCGTGCTCGGTCTCATCAGCGCATTCATCGGCGCGACGCCCACGGAGGGCAAACGCCTCGCCATGACTGTCACGACGCTTGCCAACCTCTGGGCGATTGTCAGTTCCGTGCTCACATTGCTCAGTGTCTTTAACAACCCGCACGACATTGAGTCGCATCTGTGGCTTTTGCTGCTCGCGCTGCTCTGCATGACGGTCGTCACGAGCGTGCTCACGCTGCTCGCGTTCGTGAACAATGGGAATTTCGTGTGTGGTTTCGCTGGCGGCATTCTCGTCGTGGTTGCCGTTTTCTTGTTCGGCCTAGTCGAGCTGTTGTTGGCGTACACGGTCGGCTGCAACAAGCCAAGCTTCAAGGGCGCTGCCATGTGCAAGCACTCGACCAATTTTGTAGTCGGCGTCGTGGTCGGCGTCGGCGTCGGTGCTCTCGTCGGCGGGTGTCTCATTACGTTTTGCTCACTCGGCACCTCGGGCGGTGTGGTCCAAAACGCGTGGCGCATCATGCGCGACCGCGGAGAAGAGCAAGACGAAGTAGCGAACGTCGCGGACGAACCGCACTCGCGCATTGGCGCGATTCTCACGCGCACGAGTGCGCTCACCAAGGCCTGCCTTCTTGGCATCTACTGGTTCCTCGTGGACAGCGACTTTACCTGGGACTATACGGTCCACGGCAATGACTTGAACTGGTGGGTCACGGGCCAGTGGGCCAAGCAGGGCACTGCGATCGCCAACAATTTTCTCAATTGCCTCTACTAACCACGGCATATCAACTTGGCCATCGACTCCGTGGTTGGGAGCCGATCCAGTGGCGACAGTTTCGGTACCGCGGGCTAGATACAGCAGAGCCCCGCCTCGACGGGTTTTACAAATTGTATCAACTGATAAATACAAGTGCGGTCTGCTGACCGGATTCAACGACTGCCAACCAGTCACCCTGGCAGATTCGAGACAAAGAACAGCGGAGCAGGGCTGCATTTCGTTCCCGCGGAGACGAAAGTCCAAACAAGAGGACGGCTAAATTAATGAGACTGGACCGTTGGGTTTCCTTCTGAAATCAGCAATACAGTAGTGCGCACATCTATCGTGCACTCACCTAGATATGGTCTGTGGCTTTATGCAGCGCCTTGAAGTACACAACCAAAATCTCTTATGAAAGAGGGAAGCTGTGTACAGTAGTAAATCTAAGTTAATTTCAACGCCATCATCGGATCCGCGGCATCGGTTTCGACCACGCGCATGGGGCCATTGCAACCACGAGGAACTGGGCCTTCTTGGGTTCTCGTACAGCCAAATTGGCGGCTCATTTATTTAAGGTTTCAGGATCTGTCCAGTGCGTTCGCGTTGTGTTGTCCAGGGATCCCGAGTATTCAATGTATTGACCGAATGAATATGAATATTATATTATATTATTCATTCCGGCCAGAACCCTAATATTTTTTGAATATCTGTCGACCAACATGCCACTGTTCAGTACGCCATCTTCGAATTCATCATATCAAAGAACTAGAGAGAACGTAGGGGTTGAATCCAAGAACTATCGCCTCAAGTTTTAGGCCAGTTCCCGCAAACGGCTTCACGTTAGGGATAATCACAATTTCCGAAAATCTGATCTAGTGAGGACGGCTACGGCAACCTGGTACTCACTTCACGAGGAATCAAGGCTTGGTGGTGCGAGGTCGATCGTACTTGACCTCGAACGCGCTCGTACAAGCCCTCTTCGACCCTGAATTCATCGATCACTGCACGTGTTGGTTGATGAAGTGTTGGTCGATCACATATTGGTCCCAATAATGAGAATAATTCTATTATTCATTCGGGCCAAGATGATATATTTCAATTGGAGAAAAATTGAATAATCGGGATCCCCAACTTGACTTGGAATGAGAATGGGGGGCTACCGTGTACTATCCGTTCTGAATAGCGTCCAGCAAACTGGGTTCGTGAGAACCCATAGGGTACGTCCAAGCTGGAGATGGCACTGGACGTCAGTGGGTGCTGGAGCTGGCACTGGACGTCAGTGGGTGCATGCCACTGTAATATAACGGGGGGTGGACTCGTCATACAAGAATAGGCGTCTATCTCTTATACACACAATACACAGCTCTTACCGAGGGATGTTTAGATTATCTGGTAACACTGGTTACCCGACACGACTCTAACCGAGGACGCTGGCGCCTCCGGACCTCCTGTCCACTTCAGCTTGGCCGCGAAGCCGCGCTGCCCTCATGACGCCGCCCGCCGGAACGTCCTCCATCCGCTCGATGGGTCCTCCTCCGTCGTCTGTGCACCATCCGGAAGATCTTCAAGTGTCTTGTCCTTCTCGGCTTGCCGCGCTCAGCGCGCCGACTTTAACTTCCTCGGCACCGGATTGGCTGGGTCAGGGCTCACGTCGCCCCGCCTGCACGCCATCCGCTCGCACCGGTATCCGTCCCTTGTCCGAGGCGGCCGAGAAACGGATATCACTCCACGAGAGGATGAAAATTTCAATGTAATACTTCGGAAAGATGTCTCATCTCATGAAAACAAAAACACGAAAGTGATGTGCTGATTTGTCAATACGTGACCATTGTTGGGATACCTTTCCAGCTTTCTACGCCCATTCTGTCATAATCAGCACACAAATCGAATGTTCAACCTACACTTTCCAGCAGACGCCGTAGCCATCTAAATCCCACGCCGTGTGCCTTCCGTTGTCATTTTTGAAATCCACCTCTTCCGCGTAACGCTATGGTCTATTCCACCGCCACTGCTGGTCTGCCAACGTCGCGCACGGACGCGCTCAGCGTCGTCACACTCGGCCTCGTCAGCGCGTTCATTGGCGCGACCCCTGGCAAGGGCAAGTTGCTCGCGCTCGCTTCCACGACGCTCGCCAATATGTGGGCGGTTATCAGCTCTATGGTCACATTAAAAGAAGTCTTCAGCAATCCAGACGATATCGAGCAGCATGTCTGGCTCGTTTTGATCGGACTGCTGGTCCTCACGATCGTCACGAGCGCGCTCACGCTCGTCTCGTTCGCCGACAGAGACTCCACTATCAGTCCACACGCATTCATCGTCGGCATGCTCGTCGTGCTTGCAGTATTTGTATTCAGTTTGGTCGAGTTGCTCATCGCGTTCGCCACGGGCTGCGACCAAGCGTCTCTCACAACGGCGGCACTGTGCAAGCACTCGACTGGTTCCGTGGTCGGCATTGTCGTCGGCGTCAGTGTCAGTGGCCTCGTTTGTGGGTGCATCATTACGCTATGTTCCATTGACAGTAACCGCGGCGTGGTCCAGAATGCGTGGATGCCAGAACGCGACTATTGGGTCGACGATAGTCCATCACACTCGATCCATGGTGCGATCCTCACGCGGACAAGCGCGCTCACCAAGGCCTGTATCCTCGGTGTTCTCTGGTGGCTCGTCGACGGGGACTTGAGCTGGGACAATACGGTCAACGGCAATGACATGAATTTGTGGACCACGGGCCAATGGGCCAAACAGGGCGCCGCAATCATCAACAACTTTCTCAACTGCCTCGTGTGAGGGTCACTCCCCGCACCGCCGATCGCAGTCTCTCCAAATCGACACGCGTGTTGTTCGAACGCACCGTAGTCAACTTCTACATGGCTCGTCTGGAAGCAAGAACACATCGATCTCACTGAGGTCCACAGTACTCGGATACTCGTCTTTTTATTGAAATTTGTTAAAAATGTCGTGTCTCCTAGACGGAAATTCTGGTCCGAATCGGCGGTTACGGTAAATTGTTCAGCTGTGATTACAGGGACTCCCACTTGAGAAAGGGGGAGCTGGGACTACGATTCACTGTCCGTTTCGAATAGCGTCCAGCAAAGTGGGTTCGCGGGAACTCAATGGGTGCGTCCAAGCTACACATAACACTGAACGCAAGTGGGTTCATGCCAGAACGAAATGTATTGTACCAAAAGATAGTTTATCTCAGGTCAATACGTGATCATTCCCTACACGCCATCGACCTTTCTCAGCCCATTCTGTCAGTATACCATGCAGAATTTAGACCCATAATTTCCCGCAGACGGCCTTGCCAATGCACCGCACGACACTCTCCTTTTCCCATTCTCGAATCCTCCCTCTTCTCCGTACACATGGACTTTGCCGACGCCACCCCTGGTCTGCCATCGTCCCGCACAGACGCACTCAGCGTCGTCGTGCTTGGCTTCCTCAGCGCGTTTGTCGGCTCGACACCTGCCGAGGGCAAGCGCCTCGCGATTACAACCACCGTGCTTGCCAACGTTTGGGCGATCACGAGCTCCGTGCTCACATTCCGAGACGTCTACAGCAACCCACAGAACATGGAGCACCATCTCTGGCTGCTATTGATCGGACTGCTGGTCCTCACGATCGCCACGAGCGCGCTCACACTCGCCTCGTTCTCGCACGCCGCGTCGCCCACGGGCTGTGCGTTCCTGAACGGCATGCTCCTAGTGTTTGCGGCGTTCATGTTTGGGTTGATCGTGTTGGTATTGGCGTTCGCCTTGGGCTGTGACCACGAGAGGTTTGTGGATGCTGCCTTGTGCAAGCACAAGACAGCGAACGTGGTCGGCGTCGTTGTGAGTCTCGGCGTCGTTGGTATCTTTTGGGGAAGTATTATTATGGCATGTTCCGTGATCAGCACGCGGGGCGTGCTCCATTATGCGTATCGACTTCATAACGACCAAGACGACGATGATCAACCACACTCGTTCTCGGGCGCGGGCGTCACGCGGATCAGTGCGCTCGCCAAGGCGTGTCTGCTGTGCACCTACTGGTGGCTCGTGAACGCCGACCTGAGCTGGGACTACACCGTCAAAGGCAAAGACCTCAACTTGTGGGTCACGGGTCAGTGGGCCAAGCAGAGCGCCGCGATCGCCAACAACTTTTTCAACTGCTTAGGCTGAAACAGAGTCACTATCGAGAGTGAACTCCAACCCACTTGTTTTGGCATAATATGCGATGTGGACAATCCATCAAAATCTGAATTCTCGGCATGAACTGCAAGAGAAAGAAAATGAATTGAACAACGAGCGCTCCTGCTTCTCTCGCTTTCAGCATTAGAGATCGGCCTGAATGAGATTTATACATACTGTAGTGAACACAGGTTTCAATTCAAGACGATTTCAGGATAATGCGTGTTTGGAAAAAGGTCCACCAGAGCTTCACTACCTTTGAGCCGTGGCAGTCACTGCCAGCGAAGCAAACACTGGGTACGACAGTTTCTGGTGAGCTCGCATGTCGCTTGCACTTTCTCTTCTCTTCGAAGTCTTGCAATAACCCACTGGAGTGAGAACACAATCCAGTGGGTTAGCCACTGAGAAACGAGCAAGAAGTGAAACACTAGACATTTTGTCGAGCTTTGATATGCTGTCGTAAAAACGTATACCAAAATCTCATATTTCAAGATGTGACCCACCATTACACCCTATCAATATGAAGACTGGCACCTTTCGGTCATGAAGTCCGCAGTGCTGGTGTCTTCTCGCGCTCATTTTCCGATAGACACTCGACTCTTCACAATGGACTTCTCTGCCGCAAACTATGGCCTTCCGGTGTCGCGCACGGACGCGCTTAGCATCGTCGTGCTTGGTGTCCTCAGCGCCTTCTTCGGTGCTACGCCTGGCAAGCACAAGCGCATCGCCTTGGTCTTTACAGTGCTCGCCCATATCTGGGCGATCGACAGCTCCGTCATCGCATTCCACGAGGTCGTCACCAATTCACACGGCATGGAACCGCATATATGGCGCTTCCTGCTCGGTCTACTGATCCTCACGATCGTCACAAGCCTACTCGCGCTGCTCTCACTTTGGGGCAGTGAATCCGAGACGCTCTTTTTCTGGTCGTTTGCTGCCGGCCTCGCCGTTATGCTCGGCGTATTTTTAGTGGGGCTGATCGAATTACTCGCGGCGTACGCCGTTGGCTGTGACCAGCCACGTTTTGCCACGGCTGCACTATGCCAACACTCGACAGGTTACGTCGTCGGGGTCGTGATTGGGATCGGCGTGTGTGGCCTTATCGGCGCCGGTCTCGTTACGTTCTGCATGGTAAGCCTCCACAACGATATGGTTGAACGCGCCGGCTGCGTGGTCCAGACCGCGTGGAAGCTGTTGAGCAATCACTCGGGAGACGACACGCAACCGCTCATGGTCTCTGGTGCGATCTTCACGCGTACAGGCGCGCTCGCGAAGGTGTGTCTGCTGGGCTGCTACTGGTGTCTCCTCGGCAATGACTTGAACTGGCAAGATACCGCCAACGACAATGGTATACAAGTGTGGGTCATAGGCCAATGGGTCAAGCAAGGCATCGCGATCGCCAACAATTTTTTCAACTGCCTCTGTTGAAATGGGAGTCACTGTCGATTGCATCTCCTTTGGATCGCCAGCGCTCCCATATTTTCTGAGCCCAATTGCCTGTCAAAAGATGCTCCACTTTGTCAATATGTGGTCATTTATCCACGTGTAATTCGCTTGCCCATAATATCAAAATCCTACCCAAGCTGAACCTGCTTCAACCGACTATGAACCCTGGAGACGTGCAGGTTTCGTGAAGGTCGCGTTGACGCGTGCGATGTTTGAGGACTTGGCACGTGACTTGCACGTGAAGCGGTCGACGCTCGACAAGATGTGCGTTGTACTGCACCTTGCCACAAGCTTTTCGAGAAGCTCCTCGCCCCCGCGCTCACGCAATCGCATGCCCAAGACTGGGCGTATGGCGGTTGGGACGCAGTCGTTCGTCAGCCGCTTGCAACTGTTTTCGAAGATGGGGGCGAGTTTGGCCAAAGCGATCCCATGGAAAGTTTCTTGCCGCTGGAACTGGCGCGTCCGGATGCGTGTTTCAAGGTACTGGGCCTTTGTGTGTTGCGTGTTGAAGAGCTGCGACCGAATCACGTCGTCGCCGAAGAGAGGCTTGGACGCAAGCTCACGTGGTGGTTTGGTCCAGAGGTTCCTACGTGTTCGGGTATACGACGGTCGACACGCACTCGTGCACGCTGTACGCGCTCTCATCGCTTGATCAACAATCTGTCGTGACCATGGCGATTGGTTCCTACGAGACCACGGACGCGGCGCAGCGGTGCCACTTGATGCTCGCAATGCTGCAGCTGAGTCGACTCTCTTACGGAATCGCAAAGCTGTGTTCACGCAAGGCGAACCGAGCGTTTGTCGACCGTGTGCAGCCCAACGGCGTCGTCGTGCGGCTCAGTCGTCGCTGTGTCGTCAAAGACTTTTCCGAGTTTGATCGCTTGGACGGCTCAGCGATTGACACGGATGCCATTCAGCGCATTTACGAGCAGCGCAAGACGTTTGAGAACCCACACGCCGACGAATTGGTCCACGTGAGCGGGTGTCGATCCAAGCTCACGTTCACACCACGAGGCGAGCAGATCCCCGCCGTTCTCGCTGGACGAACTGTTGGCCGCGATCGATCGCGTACTGCAGGCGCTGGTCGTGCTCCGCCACCGTGGGTTGGATGCACCGCGACATTCATTGGTCGAAATGTGAATGGAGTACACGGACAAGACGCCCAGGCAGTGGTTTCACATTGACGTTGCCGAGCCGCACCGAGTCCGCAGTCGTTCCCACGCGGCAGCCATTTGCGCGAGCGTGTCCACGCACCCGAGATCTTTGTGAAGGGTGGTACACATGCAACCTCCGTGAATCTGTAGAGCGTTGGTCGTCTCATTCGTGTTCGGGACGAACAGTCGGTTCGCATCGAGTGGACGGCCTCGCCACGACGTCGGGCCTTTATGGACCACCTTCTCCACAATGATCCAAGCGAGCGACCGACGGCTGAGGAAGCACTGGTGACGCTCTGCGCATTGCGAACCGAGTATGAGCTAGAGAGGTGCAAATAGTAGGTGAAAGCGCAGAGGGTGGTGGAGCGTGAATCTTAGGTATTCCCAACACTATCTTCAGATGTGGCTATGGTCAAGCCGTGAGGGGCGCCTTTGCTTGCTCATGCCGCTGCCAGTCCGTCGTAAATCTTGAGCTGTCCACTTGTAAACGCCTTTTTTCGAAACCTTGATGAAAGTGCATGATCTCGTCGCATGTTGCATCGTTGACTCGTCGTGGTCTGAGTAGAAGCACAGGGCACTGAAGACGTTGAACGAGACTGTGACGCTTGCCAAAGACTACGGGGAATCCCAGCTCCCATTACCCAGGTTTCAAGCATCCGTCAGCGCCAACATGACAGTGGCAGTCTTGAAGCGGTGGGTGAGGTCTGACAACCGAGAGAAAGAAAAAGTGGTACCATCCTCAGGTCTTGCAGTGGTTTTTCTATGTGCAAGTTGTCACGCATATATTTGCGTTTCAAATCGCATTTTGTGGATTTGCGCGGCTTTGCACACACAATTTACGACGTAGAAACATACATACACTGTATGTATGTCATACACGAATGCTGTTCGCCGCGTTATATCCGCGAGATGTCTTGAGTTCAGTTCAGCTGTTTGTGACTGGAAGCTGGACGTGGACTAAAAACGACCTACAGGGAGAATCACGATGTGCACTTGCAATCGTCCACGAAGGGTGCGAAGAAGTCGAGCCAAATGGACCTATCCAGCCAGCGGTGGACCCGCGGCTTTCACGAGATACAGTACATACAGTAATGGAACATTTCTGCAGACGAGCGTCTTGGTTGATCCGCCTCGTGGAAACCACCTTGGTCGCCAGCCCCAAGCCAGTTAGTCGCTGTTTCTCTCTCTCGCTCTCTCTTCCACAGTGGCAGTTCCGCTTGACCAAGCACAGCGTTGTGATGAGATGGGTTGACCGTGAGTTGCAGGAGGTTTAGGCCACGCTTCGCTGATTGGCCAGAAAGCGGTTTTGGTTTCCAACAGCACCCCATCAGATGCGCCAGCTGGATTGGCGGAGATAAGGGGTAGGTGAATTTGGTCTGGAGAAACACCCTCAAAAACGACGAGAATCAGGGCGAGCCCGTTTGCCGTGCCAACGCCGTCCGTCGCTTTTTGGGTTTCCTTTCCGACCACAACACAGGTCGACCGACGTTGCGACACCGCCCAAGCAAACGGACGTGTACATTTTGCGAGCCAAGCCGCGCCGCGCGAAGCCGTTTAGTTCCCTACTCCCGTTCGCGTGGATCCTCACGCCTTTTTTTCTCTCTCGTGCACCAACAAGACTAAAGAGCAAGGCAAAGGCGTCTATCCGGCTACCAAGCATCTGCAGTTTTTCGTCGAGTCTAACGCGACGAGACCGTAAGCGAAAAAAGATAGAAATACGACATGCCGTCGATCCTGCGTCTTGCGATCTCGCTCGCGCTGCTGGCCGTGTCGGCTAGCGCCGCGTCGCTAGGGAAAGAATGCGAAAGCAACCGCGATTGTTCGGATGGTGCGACGTGTGTGGCCGGTGATGCCGAGGCCTCGGTCCAGCGGTGTGTGGCCGGCGCGCCGTGCGGCGGCTCCAACATCGGCGCGTGTCCAGGAGACGAAACGAGCGGCCAACTCGCGTGTATTTGGCGACCAGATAAGGCCTGTGGCGCAAACCCGAAGGGCTGCACCAGCATTGGCAACCAGTTCGGCATCTACAAGTGTATCTCGCTCGACCGGTGCGATTCGTACTTTAGCGGCCAGTGCAGCGGCTCGTGTAACGTCAACGGCAAGCAGTGCAATGGCCGTGGCACGTGTCTGCTCTCGGGCAACAGCACCGCGACCACACCAGCGTTTGCGTGCGAGTGCAACTCGGGCTGGAACGGCAAGCTTTGCGACAACGTCAAAGACGGTAAGGCACTGAAGACAATTTTTCTCCGGGAGAGGAATGATGAGACGCTAATTTCTATCTCTCTTTTTCTCTTATGCGTGATTAGACACGTGTGTCGTCGACGCCGGCAACTGTGGCGAGCACGGCACGTGTGTGAAGAACTCCTGCGTCTGTTCGGGCGGCTACAGTGGCGACCAGTGCCAGATCCCACCAAAGAGTACGTTTCGCCCATAGTTCCGCTTTTTTCTCTCAGGTCTCCCCTGACTCACTCAACCTTCCTTTCTTTAGCCAAGTCATCGTCGGGCTCAGGAGCAGATACGCCATCCAACACGACCAAGACCCCAGTGCCATTGCCGTCCAAGTCGACGACGCCCAACACCTCTGCTTCACGGGCGAACAGCGCCAATGAAGTCATCACCAAGAAGACAAGCGGCAGTGGCCCATCCGCGCTCGCAATCATTCTGGGCGTGCTCGCGGCGCTCATCGTGGTCGCTGGAATCATGTTTATGGTCGTCGCACGCAAGCGCCGACGGGAACAGGAGGCCGCCAATGCCAGCGGCTTTAACCGCACCGACAGCGCTATGGTTCCCGAAGGCGGGCGGCCGCCTACGCCCAAGACCAAGATTGTCATCATGTAGGGAAAGCAATAGCACTTTCTTCCATTTTGTTTCCACGGCGTCTATCGACGAACATCAAGCAGGCCCCCAAGAACAAAAACGAAGATAAAACCACGCCATGTCAAGAGCTGGTTTCTTATTGTGACCCATGTAGAAGTCGCTTTTTGTCGACGAAAAAGAAAACGCAGAATAGGGATAGGATTCATACGATCGGATATACACTGAGCAGCAGGCAGTAGAGAATTGGTCTCGTCTAAATGGGGGCATCCAACACAATTTTTTCATGTGGCTTCATTTCGGGTTGGCCAAAAGATTGGTTGCATCTGTGTTGACGAGGCGGCGCGTTGGCAACTTTTTGTTGGTGAGTTCATGTGGTCCACACCAAATTTAACACTTTCCCCGCGTCGTTTCATGATTTAAAATGGACCTCTCCATGCCCATGCCCTCGCCGGCGCCGCTCGTCGCGCGCGCGCACGTGGTCGATGCCGAGCTCGACGTGCTGTTTCTCATAATCCAGTACCTTCGCGACCTCGGACTCAGCACGTCGGCCGTGGCACTGCTGCGCGAGAGTGGTGTGGATCCGTGTTGGCTCTGTGGGCCGTCGCGTGAGATCGCATTACTGCGCGAGTGGATCTTCCAGGGCGAGTGGCCGCGCGTGCGTGCGCTGCTCACTCCTCTAGGCGACATACTGGGCGAGCGCGGTCTCGCTACAGCGCTCGCGCGCGTGGACAAGCAGGTGCTGCTCGAGGAATTCCATTTCGCGGCCACGCCGCCTCGTCGCCGGCGAGAGATTGTGGACTACCTCCAAAAGCCAACGACGCACAACGCCGCCCGTGCCACCGACCACGAGCTGCATTGCTGTCTACAGCTGATAAGAGATGGTGCATCGCGTGATGGAACGTGGAGCCTGGACGAAGCAAGGCTGGGCTGCTTCGAGTCGCTCGTGCCGCTGCTGCGCGACACCATCGGAGACGATGACGAAGAGAACAAGTACCTCGCCATGCCACGGCGTCAGCTCGTCGCGTTGCTCAATGATGCAATGTTGCTCCACGAAAAGCAAAGCGGCGATGGCGGCTACGACATGGTCGCGGTGACGCCGATCTCTGGGGACGCACAATTGACGGAAACAGAATCAGGCTCGTCATCGCTGCGGCTCGTCGAGCCTGAGGAAGATATGAGCCGTGATTTATCCAGAGACGCATTGGCGCAGTCGATTGACCTGTTTCAGTATGCGGCAAAGCGACAAGTGGAAGGCTCTGGTGGTTCCAAGCTGGATCGTTCCAGGAATCCGCTGGTCATGTCGATGGCGTTTCCAGGATCACGACGGAGACAAGCTGGAGGCCATCAAACTGGTGCAAAAGGTTTACGAGTCGAGGCTGCGGACGATAACGAGACACGAGGGGAAGGCGTTGCCGATTCTAACAACGTAAGACATGTTGAAGACGCGGAGACACAGACCGACGACATCTCGTCCGTGGATCAAGCCCTTGAAGCATTCAAGCCGCCAGAATTCCCATCCAGTTTATCATCTGAAGTAAGAAACCCTGAGGCAGTGGGTCACCATGATCGATTCGAACCCAGCGTGGACGCCGCCAATGACCACGACTCAACTCTGGTATGTTCCGCCTCGATCGATCGCTCATCCAGCTCCACCCCAAAGTTATCCGCTTCAATGGCTTCGTCCTCCACGACAAAAATGGTGACGGCCGATGCACCCCTGGAGGCGTGGTGTTCGTCTCGCAGAGGAGACGTTCCCCAAGAACCGCACTCTCCAGCAGAAACCGACAAAACTCTTCTTGATCGATCAATCACGACTGACAAGCACGGCAACTGGGGCGAACCGCAGCTCGGCTGCGACGAGCCAACACTCTACGAAGACGAACTCGAAGGGCAAGACGACCACGATGACGACGACCATCCACGCGTACTGCTGCGTTCCTACTCGCAGCTCACGATCGATTCAGTCGTGCGAGCCCATGTCGTTGCCGAAGTGAGAGAAGCGCAAGCCATCCGTGCCATGGATATCGCGCCCGATGGCAGCGAGATGATTATAGGCACGAACGCGCGTGCGCTTAGAGTGTTTGATCTCACAGAGCCGCTCACCAGCTCGTCTTCGTCGCTCAGCAACAGCAGCGGCGGTGGTCTCTCGTCCTCGATCTTGCCGTTGCTGCCCGTGAGCCTTGAACGGCACAAGCACCACGCCTCCTCCATCTACACGGCCTGCTACAACCACATATCGCCCGCCCATGCAGCGCCACTGATCGCGACGGGTGCCGCCGAGTCGTCCATCAAAGTGCTCTCGCGGTGGACGCAACAAGAGATCTGGCTCCGCGGCCACACGGGCAAGAGTCGCGCACTGTGCTTTGCATCCGCGAGTCTGCTGTGCTCGGCTTCGTCCGGCGATATGGTGATTCGAGCGTGGGACCTGAACGCGTCCGAGACTCCTTGCGTCCAACGATTGGACGGCCACGTCAGCGAGATCCAGGCCATGGCCATCACGACTTCCCACTCGGGCCACGATCGACAATGCCTTGTGAGTTCGTCCATGGATCGCACAGTGCGACTGTGGGATTTGCGGTCGGCGCAGTGCGCTCGCGTGCTCGCACGCACAGCCTCCCCGGCCTTTGCACTCGCCTTTCGGCCTCAGAATTCCGCCACGAATGTATTGGCCACGGGCCACCAAGACGGTTCGATCACGCTGTGGGATTTACGGACGTCCTCTGCCAAGACCACCAAGCCGCTGGCCACAGTCTCTCACCACCAGAGCGAGTGCCGTGCCGTCTCGTGGTCGCCGAATGGTCAGTGGCTGCTCAGTGCATCGTTCGACGGCACGCTGTGTCTGCTGGACGCGAGCGCCCTTTCCACACTAAACCCCGTCGCGTCCTTCCATCAGCACCACGACAAGATCCTCCAAGCCCAGTGGCATCCAACGCAGCCAGCGATCGTCACGACGGGCGCTGACAAGCTCGTCAAGCTCTGGGCGTTCGCATAACGAGTGGGAATGCAGGGGAAACGTGTAAAACGGAAATCGGAAAGTGTAAAAAACCTATTACAAGCAGGAAAAAAAGGGTTTCCAACAAGGAGATCCATCAACCCCCAGGTAGGTAGATCCCGTCGTAGACATTTTCTCGCACAACAAACCACAAGCTGCTGCTGCTGTAGATCTCTCTCAATGACGCTCTACTTGGAGCCGGGCGACTTGGAGCGCGGCTTGTTGCCATTCTTTTTCTTCTTGTTCTTGAACTCGGCAAAGCTCTTGGGGTCGCACTCGGGACAGAGCCACGTGTCCGGGTGGCGTCCGTCGCTAAAGCCAACGCACTCGAGATGGTACCACTGCGACGGGTTCGGACACTTTTTGCCGTCACACGCAATCATGTTGCCGTAGCTTGGCAAATTGCAAATGCAATAGAGCTCATTGTCTTCGCCATTGTCGTGGTCTTTCTTGCTCTTGTCGGACGACTTTTTGTTCGAGCCATTGCCGTTGCTCTTGCTGCTGCTCGGACCCGTCTTGTCGCTCGACGCGCCGTGCGCCGACGACGACGACGACGACGGACCCGACGGCTTGCTGCGCGCCGTGGGGCGCGCAACGACCGGTGCGTCCTCATCAATCTCACCGCCACGGTGGCTGCCGTGGTGGCTGCTGCTGCCTTTCGCATCGGCCGTGCCATTCGCGCCGCCGTCTTTCGCACTGGCCGATCCGCTCGCGCCACTTGACGCATTCGCAGTGGCGCCGCCGGCGAGCGACGCCTCGCGCTGACGCTTGCGGCTGTTGCTGTTGCTCTTCTTGCGCTGCTGCTGTTTGGACTTGCGGTCCTTTTCCGGCGGGCGGTGGCGCACGACGGCCTTTTCGCCGTTACGGATACGCTGCATAAACGACACAATCGACTCGTCCTCTTCGACCTCGAGCGTGCCATCAAAGTGGCGCGCGACGACCGCCGCGAGCTCGTCCTTGTCGCAATCGTCCCGTACGGTGATCTGGTAGAATTGCGCGTACCGCAGCAGCGCGTTCATCTACAGATAGCATATCGTCGATTTCCCATATTTAGAGATAGAGTCCCTTAGAGGAGAGAGAGACAGCCCAGCGAGCGTGAAACGTACCCCGAGACTCGTAAAGTCGACCATGAGCCGTGGCGGATAGACCACTTTCTTGGTGCTCTGCTCGTCCGCACGGTCATCGTCGTCGTAGCCTAACAGATAGATCCATACAGTGGTTAGTCGCGTGCGGCCGCGGGGTCGAGGAAGCCACAGCGCTGGTGGGACCCACCATCGTCGACGTCGTAGTACTCCTCTGGATCCTCCTGGGATAGACACCACCATTTAGACCCGGCGTTAGTCGCATACCATAAAATACAGTCATCTCGCAAAGCGGGTACCATGGTGGCTTGTGGTGGCGGCTAGCACGGAAGGTGAGCGGTGTGGATGCGAGCGACGGTGTGGGCGTGAACGGTGTGGCCGTTCGTTGCTGCGACACTAAAACTCGGAATGGGGAAATTCAACTCGACCGCTGTGGCCAGAGTGCGGTCCAGCTGCGGTTTGGTTTGGACGGGGGTGGAGGCGGGCGGATGAGGGGGTTCTAATTTGGTTGAAGCTAATTAGCATCAATACGAGACTAATTAAAACATTTCCTGAATACTCTAAAATGGCAAACTAATTCAAACAATAGACGTATCGATCCTTGGCCATATTCTCGACGCCGATGAACGAATCCACTGGCAACTGAGCGACGGACGCATCGAGGCCTCTTGATGTTTGGACTTCAACTTGGACGCTGCACGCTGCACGCAGCCAACGTTAATACTGGATGTTTTGATTATAATCCACCACAGAACCAAGCGTGATGGTGTTGCACGCTGAGTGTTGGGTATTTTGGTAAATGATTCACAACAAATTCGTGTGGGTCACTCGGTGTGTGCAAGTTCGTAGACAACGTTGACTGGCTACCGTTGCCGCGTTCTTGGCCTCCCTAACGCATGCTTCCGCGCTGCGGGAAATTGTTGTCGGTCAAGCCAAAATCTTTATTTTCCAGTCACGCGGTCACCACCGCCGCCGCCGCCAAATGGATAATCTTTCATGTCGTAAATAAACCTTAGCCATACCCCATCTGAGTCATAGCCAGTAGAAACAGTGGTTTGGTGGTTGATTCGGGGACGGGGGGATGGCGTGTATCCCCCTCGGGGTGCTCTCACAATTGTTGTAGGAGCGGACACTCCCTCCCAAGCACCGGGAGCTTTGCCGCCAGTCCAGTCGAGAATGGACTCAGGGAGAGGAGACAGCGAGATCAGTGTTACTCCTCCCCCTCCTATCTCGCGGAGTCATCACATTACGCTGGGAAATGACATTCTTACACAGTAGCCACTCGCACTCGCAGCTCTTATTCGCGTATACGTGGTCTGTTTATCCACAGGTGGGACGATTGGGACATTCTATGTATGAGTCGTGCAACATACATCAGGTCAAGTCGCAGCGGGGGTTTTCCGCTCACTTTAAGTTGAAGATCTTCCGGCGCCTGGGCGTTGTGTGCGTCGGTTTTGGAGCCGGCGGTGACGGATATGCTCGCTGACCTGAACGTAGTTTCTCAACTGCTGTTTGATGTGAACGTAGGAAGCGACGGATGAGTCCCCATAATCTCGTTATGCTCTTTATTGTACCGTTCGAGATGAATGTTGGTGCGATTGATGAGCGCTTGAACACCAGCATCCCAAGCTGATGGAGGAAATACTTTAGCCACGTAAAGCAAAGTAGATCCAAAATGTGTCTCCCGTGTCCTTTGCATAAGGCACCTGGCCACGTCTACAGTCAGCTTTGATCTTTTTCACCTCATATGGGGTGTCCTTCGACTGGATATTCTCAAGTCGGACAACTGTAACCGTGCTGACGAAGTCCGGCTGCATGGAGATCAACACTTGTTTCTCTCGAATCTTCATTTTACGGTTTTACCTTGCAGCGCGTGTTTCAAGTCGAAGAAGCAGCCAATAAGACGAGCGTCCTTGAACTTTCTGTGAACTCACACGTGACATACCCAGGGTCGAGTTTGTTTTCTGTTGTAGTCGTGAGTACGTGCCAGTACAGCCATTGTCGCGAATACGGAGGACGCCGGAACGGAAATGTCCGTCATCTTGCCGCGAACCCTGATGAGAAAGCACTGATAGAAAAGCTTGGGACGCCCGAAATGTCCCGTCCAGAGAAGAGTCGTCTCGGTCTCTTTCAACAGGTCCATGTGCCAGAGGAACGTTCAAGAGAGAGGCACGGGTTTGAATGACCGCCGCAAATACAAACTTGAAGATAATGGGCTCCATATCCTGGTTCGTTCAACCCATATACTGGTAGTATCCTCTGCCCGCATTTATGCAAAGTTCAGTATTTTGCTCTAAGTTTTATTCCCTTGATGGTGCAGTTGACGCGATGGCTCTGCTAGCCGTGTCGTAGGAGAGTAGG